>WTSP01013081.1:0-51333 GCA_025331215.1 Actenoides lindsayi
TGGGGGTGTTGATTGACAGCCACCTGAACATGAGCCAGCAGTGTGCCCAGGTGGCCAAGAAGGCCAATGGCATCCTGACCTGTATTGGGAACAGTGTGGTCAGCAGGAGCAGGGAGGTGATCATTCCTCAGTACTCAGCTGTGGTGAGGCCGCACCTCAAATACTGTGTCCAGTTTTGGGCCCCTCTTTACAAGAAGGACGTTGAGGTGCTGGAGAGGGTACAGAGGCAGGCTACAAAGTTAGTAAAGGCTTTGGAGCATGTGTCTTATGAAGAAAGGCTGAAGGATCTGGGGCTGAGAAAAGAAGGCTGAGGGGAGACCTTACTGCCCTCTACAACTACCTGAAGGGAAGTTGTAGCGAGGTGGGAGTGTTAGTCTGTTCTCCCTTGTGACAAGTGACAGAACAAGAGGAAATGGCCTGAAGTTGAACCAGGGGAGGTTCAAGTTGGATATTAGGAATCATTTCTTTACAGAAAGGGTTGTCAGGCATTGGAATGACCTGCCCAGGGAGGTGGTGGAGTCACCATCCCTGAAGGTGTTTAAGAGGTGGTTAGATGTTGTGTTTAGGGACATGGTTTAGTGGTTTTTGATATGACTAGGAATAAGGTTGGACTTGATCTTGAAGGTCTCTTCCAGCTGAAAGAATTCTGTGATTCTATGACTCTAAGGGCTGAAAGCAGCAGGAAGATTCTGAGGCACTTCTGTATCATCAGTAAAAATGCCTGTGGCACACTGAAAACAGAAGTGTCACAGCTGGGATAAAATGAACATAACATGAAAGATGAGGGCTCCTAGGGGATTTACGTGGCACTGTGCTGCTCCTTTTCATAGTCCACCCCACAGGTTTCTCAAGGATCCACCAAAGTGCTAATGAAATGAGGGCACCTGGTCGGTGCTGTTTTCTGACTCGGCAGGAAATGATCCTGCTATGAGACAGACATATGAGGGAGCCTAAAGCTGGTTTTTTTCCAGACTGGGAAAAAGCCAAAATGCTTTCACAAAGCAGAATAAAGTCACAACTTCTGTCTCTGTATCATTCACCTTTCTCTCAGTGCCTCAGGAGCTATCCCATCAAAAATATTTTTGCAAACACTGTATCCTTGCAAAACATTTTGACCATCAAACCAGTATCTGGATACGAAATAAAAACTGCCATTAAAACATTCAAACCAGCTCTCCACTGTAGGTTTATCTGGCTGCAGAACGACAATCTGCTTTATATTTTGCAAGGTTTAAACACTTTTTTCAGATCTTTGACTGAAAAATGCAGAATATTTGAACACTAGAAAAGCACTTGGCACGATGGACATTTGGACACAGTGCAAAAGCACCTGACCCAAGGAAATGGTTTTCAAAACAACCTTTTTTGGTCAAAAATGCTGTTTTGTTGAAAACCAAAGAGCTTTGCAGAAGCATGTCAGCATTGACCAACCTTGTCTTTAGTCCAGGATGGAATTTTTTGTGGAGAAAATCTGTAACCCCAGAACAGCCTGATCATTATCACATACTCTTCTGCCTCAGCCAAGGCAGACTGGAACTCAGAGCAGACAGGATCCCACTTCTTGGGGTCTTCTTAAGGACAGCAATCACTTGGGCAAATGTCTCTGGTTCACTTGTGTTTTTTTATGAAAAGTTTCAAACAGACTTGTGCTTTATTACTACAAGAAGTAATTTTAAACCTTTAGGTTTTCACAAAACAGAGTTATTTTCAATGCTGTAGATGAGCCGTTGTCTCTAGGGAAGGTTCTGGTTTCCCACCATGGTCAGTGCCTGGGACAGCAAAGACTGAGCATGTTCACACTTGCTCACAACAGCCTTTTGAAGCAGAAAGCTGCATCTTGAGACAAGAAGATTTGCAATTTCCTTAACAAATATGAACACACTAGGTTGCCACTGCTGGAGGCCTGTTTCCAGTTGCAGCATGACTGTGTCATCTTCATTTATCTCCTATGCCTTGATCAAATTACACTTTGATAGCCTGTAGGGGAAATGGGGCCTCATCTATTATCTGTCAGGCTGTTAACATCAAAACAAGAGCTGTTTCCTCTGGGTTTGTGGTGTTTTGGTTGGATTCTTCATAACTTTCACATATCAATCAAAGAGCCAGCCTCAAACATGACGTTCCAGCAATTTGGTGCAATAAATTAAACATCTGCTGATGGAGACGGCCTCACAGTGAGGTTGAAATTGGCCCTATAGGTCTGGGAAGGATCCTCTAGCTTGCTTCTCTCCTGCCAAAAGAACAAAAAAGAACCTTTTGGGGGATTTATGGTCAAACTTTTGAATTCTTCCCTGCCATTTGCTTTTGGGTTGGTGAAATTATTTTAAAAAGAAAACACAAGCTTTCCTCTCAGTTTAGTGCTATTAAAAATGCTACATCCTGGACTTCTGAGGGAGTTTTGGCATTGCAGTGGACAGAAGCACCCTGGGCAGACAATCATATCTCATTCTGGTCTGAGTCTGTGACCAGATGTCAGTTCAAGGTGAGTAAATTTGAGCCTCATGCACACAGTGATGTTACTGCAGATCAAGGGACCTGTCAGCATGAGTGGAGCAGTGCCATTTGCCCAATGCATATTTGCAGGAATTGCAAGGTGTTGACATTTGTCCTAGACATTTTCCTCCTGGAACTATATAAAGATGCCTTACATTGTCTGCCATGCTCTAAGAGCATATACATGGCCAGCTACCATGACACAGATGATAGGCAAGTACCTTAGTCATCTGAATATGTTTATTTTAAGTGGACTGGCTGTTCATAAGAGATTCAGCTAATTCAAGCAACTGTATTCACTGAAGAGTGGAAGTAATAACCTGGTTAATCTGCTGCTGCTTCCATAGTTATTATCACTGGTTTTATTACCATTAATGGTATTATTTTTCATTTACCAAAGTACTGCCAAGCAGGAAGGTTTCCTTGTTCTAGTCATTGTTCCCAGAGAGGACACTCTTTACGTAGATAATGCAGAAGAGAATAGGTGAGATAAATGCAAAGGCAGATTCAACAGCGTAGTTGCAGTCAACATCACATCAATTGTGATGGCTGTCAGGTTCCTGGAGGGAAGGCAGGGAGCTACCTGCAAGGGGTTGAAGTGAAGGTGAGAAGAGATGATGGAAGAGGGAAGTTGCTGAGGTTTGCATTGGTAGGCTTTTACTCATACAGTCTCTCTTTCCAAGGTGATGAGTGCCAATTTTAATGTGAGAAAATGTAGAAGTCCCTCTTCCAATCCAAACAAAGCTCATTGAACTTAATTTTGCCAGATTACAGCATCAGAGCAGATAAAACGAAACTCTTTGTATGAAAAAAGTGCATCACTAAAAATAAAAATAGAAAATTTCTCACCTTTGTATGTCACCCATTCCTCAGCTATCAGGCACTGCTGAGGCACTACATTGGAGAAAGTAATGGGAACATCTGGAAACACCATCTGCTTGCATTTACTGCCTGGTTCTTTTGTCTGGGTTCATTATCACTGATCCTTCATAAAGAAATGGTGTTCCAAAAATACTTTTGTGTATCAAACCTTACCATTTCCTCATAGCTTGGCTTCGTGGCACAGTCCTGGCTGTGCACATTCCCTCCCTGCCCCTGCTGGGACAAGCTTGCTGACAGTCACTAGAGGGCTGGGCCCTCCCTTAGGAGGCAGTTTATTTTTTTTCAGAGAAAGACAAGAATGTGATCCTTTGGCAGGGGGTTCTTCAGTACCAAAAGAGCACAATCCAATCTTCTGTGTCAGGGTCCAATGGATCAGCTAAAACCCTAGCCAAATACATGCCAGCACCAGCTCAAGACATTTTAACATGCCTTTATACACCATGGGCTATGACTACATTAGAGCTATGGAACAGCAATCACAGCTACAGCTTTGTGGTGTGTTACAGTGGTGTTATGCAGATACACTCCCCAGTAAATGGAAATTATCTCAGTTTGACTAGCAGAATAGCTGTCTGCAAAACCCACCCAGAAAACAGCCAGTTATATCTCTGCTCTGCCTTCCACTACTCTGTGCTTGACTGCTGTAAATCCAATCATTAGCTCAGAGGCTTGCCTAGTGACAGGCAGCACCATCACCCAACATCAGAACATGGGATGGATCCCACCACAGACATGGAGAGAGGATTGTCAATGACTTCAGTTGGCCCATTAAACTACCCTGAAGTTCATGGGATTCTTTCCATAGAAGTTGCTTGCTGTCTGATGGAGCCCAAGTGAAGAAGGGATAGTTGTATAGACAATTACCTTTTCCTGTACATGACAAAGGGCAGAGGGGAGGAGATGTTGTGCTACTGTACTACTTGAATTCTTTTTACTTACCCAGTCCTGAGCTCAAGGCTAGATTTTTTTTTCCAGCACTCCACGTGCCTAAAATAATGCCCAGAAACACAAAGCTAAAGGATATGAGGGAGAGATCAGCTTTACATTTCTGTTATTCCCCCTGGGTAGAGCACTTATTTATTTAGGAGAAGAGCTGCCTTTGCTTAGTTTCCCATATGACAATTCTCTGCTGAGTCTTATCTTAAAGTGACTCACAGATGGGTCAAAAGGTGAAGAGAAACTTTATGCTAACCTCTTCATAACCCTCTTGTAAAGGCTGTTTTCTTTGGACTCTACATTTGTATTTGTAATCGGTGGGCAATTTCCCCTCATCTCTTCATTTTCCACCCTTCTTTTTTTCAACTGAAAACTTGGTAAAGTTAAGGTTCCTTTTGTACCAAAAGTGCTCCCCCTTCCTGCCTTGCATGTTGTGTGCATTCATCCAATTCCCCTCAGGCCATATCCCCAGCTACTGAAAAGCAGTGAAATTCCATTACCTTGTAGGGGTGTCCAGTGGGGCTCCAGGATGGCTGCTGCCCTTCCCCAGAGAAGAGCAATGCCCTGGCATGGCTGGTGGTGGGCTCAGTGGAGTTCTTGGGGGCTCCTACTCTACCCCTGGAAGGGGTGTTTCCTATCTGTCATGGTTTAACCCCAGGTGGCAATTAAGCACCACACAGCTGTTCACTCACCACCCCCCTCAGTGGGATGGAAGAGGTAACTGGGAAAAAAAAGTAAAACTCATGGCCTGATATTAAGGCAGTTTAATAGGACAGAAAAAGAAGGGGAAATTATGATAATAATAATAGAATATACAAAACAAGTGTTGCATATTATAATTACTTACTATCCACTGACCAATGCCCACCCAGCCTTCGAGCTGTGGAGTGCCTTGGCAAGCTCCCCCCAAGCTTATATACTGGGTATGATGTCATATGGTATGGAATACCCCTTTGGAAAATTTGGGTCAACTGTCCTTGCTGTGCCCCCTCCCAGCTCTTTGTGCCCTTCCAGCGTCCACTGGCAGGGCAGTACCAGAAGTTGAAGTCCTCGACTTAGTAAAAATGCTGCTTAGCAACAACTAAAATATCAGTGTGTTATCAATGTTATGCTCATCCTAAATCCCAAACACAACAGTATACCAGCTACTAGGAAAAAAAAAATTATTCCAGTTAAAATAGGACACTCCAAACACAAAATCACACCTGCTTTGAGATAACATATCCTGATGCCTTGAAATACTTCTCAGCCTGGCTTTAGGCTGGAGAATTTTGTAGTTAACAGCAGAGCCTCTCAAGTAATGTTCTTGAAAAAGACACCAAGAGCATCCCAGCAATGTCTTTGCCTCCATTTTTCTTCAGTCGCAAGGAAGGTCTCCCTCCAGCCATCCAGCTGCCAAATACAGGTCTCAGAAGCAAAGTGTTCACCCACCTCACTGTGTACATCCTGTACAATATGTGAGATTGACCATCAGTCCTTCCATGATAACAGTCATCACTCTGAATCATTGCTGCTGACAGAAGAAGACTAACTACCTGCAAGTAGGTCACCTCCAGCTCCCAGGCTCCTGAGTCCCTAGGCAAGCCAACACTCTTCAGGACATACTTCAGTGTCCATCTGATTCTCAATGTTAGTTTAAAGATCACTACAGTTAATGGAACTGAACATGTGGACATCATTAAGTTTATGCTTCAGTGCTTTGTTGATGGATTTAAACAGGCACATAAATATTTTGTTGAACAGAGACTTGTGAACACCAGCCTAGCAGGACATTTTTATTTATTGTTCAACTACTAAGAGCTGATCTTAGTCACACAAAAGTGTACCTATCTGCTGCGATAGACACATACCAGAGAGAAAGAAGAGCAAAGAAAGTGCATCTGATAGCCTTTTTCATCTATGAGTGACCAAGCATATGCATATGCCTGGAAAGTGCAGGCAAAACAAACTCACAGATCAAAATGGAAACAGTCCTTGCTTTTACAGTTACATAGAGCAGTATCACCTCAATGTCAGCAGCAACAAAGTTTTCCACTCCCCATCTGGTAGCATTCATTTTAATTCCTGCAGTAGTGTATTATGGAAAATATGAGGTCAGGGAGTCCTTGCTTTTTTCTTAACTCATTTGTTTCTCTTTTTACCAGTAGAGGAAATGTTTCTGTTTCTACAGTACATCCATTTTAAGTGGTTTATTTTTCATCATGAAAGGAAAAAAAAAGAAAAGAAAAAAAAAGCAGTAGATTTTTTTCTACAGACCTAATGTCTGAGTCACAGTCAGGAAGAGGGTAATGTACCTTGTTCCAAATGGCAGTGTTGTGTCTTTCCAGGCAGGTTTTTCTCGCAACCAGTTATAGGAAAAATAGGATGTCAGTTAAAAATAAACAACTTTTACATACTTCATACAAAACTGCTCACTTCAAACTACAGACAAACCAAGCTTCTGCTCTCCGAAGGCACCATAACATTTCAAAGTAATCCATGTCAACTGAGCTATTTCTTGTAAACTGTTCAGGACTTCATCTTTTTAGGCCTTGATTCAATAAATATGATTAATCAGGACTGCAAAAAAACTTTATATCAAGAGCATATTTTTAGAGTTTTTCGGGAGTAAAAAGCTTGTTTCTAGTCGGGAAATATTTATGAACAGAAACTGATTTGGAGGACTCTTTCTCAAACACTGAATTCTTAAGAAGACCTTCCTTTTGTAATACCTTTTCAGGAAGAAGGTCATCAACTACTGCACATTTCTGAGACACTGGCTGCCATCAGAACAAACATTTTCTCAGAAGTATGAAAAAAGTACAGTGTCTATTTGAACTCTGCTGAACAAATTAAGTTAAAGACCATGGGAGGACATCAAATGGAAAACAACAGCTTCTTCCCTGTGATTATTAACTTTGCCTTCATTGCTGTTACTCTACATCAGGAGTAACATGAAATGACCATCTCATCTGTTACAGAGGTCTGGTATCTGAGTGTCAAACCCTTTGCTGCTCTTTTGAGAGATGATCTGAACAAATGGTTATAACAATCTTGCAAAACAATATGCAAAAAAGATTCAAGCAGATGAACTGCAGAAGCTCTTGGCATCAACAAACTGAATTAACAAATCCTGTTAGTTTGCGTCATATGGTCTAAAGAGGATGGCTTGACTATGCAGTGCACTGTTGTTAAAGGCTAATAACAAAACTAATGTTACAGACTAGGAATCTCCACCAGGCCTCCTGACTTCCAACAGGTAGCAGGTCCCATAAAAATAAATGAACAGCTTTCTCTTGGATAAAGGCAGAGAGGCAGGTTACAAACTCATTAAGATAGATGTAAATCTCAGTGCCTTTTTCAGTCAGGAAGCATTCAGGAACTGTGCATCTTGTAGAAAACTAAAACGGTTTAAAATAAAACCAGCTAGTGCCTTTATCTTTAACTGACCTGGCTATTTTGAGCTGCATGTGCCTACACTGCAGTCCATAAAGGAAAAGCTAGGTGTAATTGGCCAGCAGGTACAAAATTACTTATCTCTAAATTTCTTTTTCTGAGACTTGCCGTCTCCTGACACACCATGTTTCCATGGTGTGCTGCATATTAGGAGGAAAACAGAGGCAGAAATAAACAGCAATAAAACATTTTTCAATTAGCAAGTGACTATATCTCTGACAGTACACAGAAAAAAAAAGAAGTATGTTCGAACAAGCTGGCTAGTATGCTGGAGGAACAGTGTCCTTTGATGAGACAGGATGTAGAGCCATGCTCCTGTCCTGCTGCTGTATTAGCAGCTGCAGGAGCACAGTCCTGCCCTTTCCATCCCTGCAACAGTTCTTCTGAGATTGATACACCTGAAAAAATGAACATCCACCACTTAGCTTACACTGTAATAGTAGGGAACAGTGCCATGTCAGTGAATTCAAGGTTCAACCCGCCAAGCTTTGCCAGGTGACCAGTGCCACTGACTATATCATGCAGGAGCTGCAAAGAACTCACTGTGCATCCTACATTTATGTGCTTGCTGCTCCAGGTCTCTCTCATAGAGAGAAAGAAAGAAGCTAGAGAGGAAACAAGCTAGGATGTCTGGCTTACTTGGAGGAATAATGCACATGCCCAGGCTGACATAGGATTTATCTCAGAAGACAGCAGTGTAAGGGAAGGGTTGAGGCTGAGGGTCTAGGTGCTATTTATAACACTGTTGTTGTCCTGGCTAGAACAAAGTCCTTTTTAACCATATAGTACCTTTGTTCCTCACCCATGACTATGGGGTGCTCATGTTCCCACCCCACTGTCCTTCCTTCTGCCTATTGAAAGAGCAAGTGTCGATGGTGGGATGGTGTGCCTGCATTCTGGATCTTCTCCTAGCACTGCACCTGCTGGTGAGGAGCAGGGGTGTCCCACCTGCTCTTTAACTCTACTGCTGCTGTCTCCCTGCCTGTCCAGATCACAGCCCCTCTGTGCTCGGGGCTGGGCTGCAGCTCTGCGTAGAGTCAGCTGCAGCCTGAGTGCTGCTGTCACCCTCCAGTAAGGCTTTTAGCCTCTTCTCTCATGCTGCTCGCAGCACCAGCAGAGCCAAAGCATGGTGCTGTCATCTATCATCAGCTGAGGCTCTGGCTAATGGTATTTGTAGTTAAGAATAACAGAAATTAAACTTTATCTGTTACATGTCTTGCACCTAAAATACTTGCACAGCACCATATATGCGGTCATAAAATCGATCATCTGAAGGCCTACATATTTCCCAAACATCTGTGTAAATTCCAAAATGCTGTATAAACATACTCCATACAGTACTCGTGGGTGACAGGCAAATTCTTCTCATAACAACAGGCCTGTTGTTTCCTGAATAGAGTCTACTGCCAGAGGGAAGAAGCAAAAAAAGAGAGATGTTAGAAAAACCTAAATGCAAACGTGGGGTTGGAAGCAAGAACACAGAAAAGAAGCCAGAGTAACAATTCCAGTCACTCCACTAACGGGAGTATAATTGCAAAAGAAGTGAAATCTAACCCAAGAAGCCTCACTGACAGTGTTTAGCTAGTGTGGGAATTTATCTGACAGTTGCAGAAAGGTTCCATGAATGGCTAATCATGACTGTACATTTCCATAAGTCAGGCTTTGTTCCCTCAACTTTGTTCCTGCTTGCACACATCCCAATGCTGAGTTTTCACTTTGAATTGTAGGTTGGGATGAAACCCCCGGCTGTTGCTGGATTTAGTCCAAGAGCTTCAAGAACACCAGTGCTGAAAGGGTTGTAACCTCAGCAAGCTACTACAGGGCTGTTACTGTTTTCTTGAAGCAAAAGCATTTTTCATTATTTTGATAGTGGTTTCAGTAAGAATACCAGAACAACATTTCTTGTAAAACTTACCCAAAACAATCTAAAATCTCTTTGCTTTGTCTGCTTTAAGAAAAATGGGTTTTAGCTCCTTTAAATAACTTCTTTTTTTCTTTATTTTTTTGCAAAAGTAGTTAATATTTTTGATCCTCTTTAGAAATGTAATTTTCTATAGAGTGGGGAGAAGGTTGCCAGTTCTGAAAGGACTTGGTGTGCCTTACCTTCAAGTTAAGTTCCATAAAGGTCCATAAAACTTTTCATAATTATAAATATTTGCAGCACCAACTTCACAGCTTTTCTGGGAGAATTCCTAAATGTATCTGTGTGAATCACAGTTGGTCTAAAGTAACAAGGTGCCTCTAGACACACAGTGTGGCTGTTTTTCCAAACTGGCAGAAGTGCTTCAAACTGAATAAAAGAATCAAAAAACTATGTAGCTTTTTTTTCTTCTCGTTTTGCTGGGTCAGCAAAACAGCGCATGGAGCCCTACCTTGTATTCATGGAGCTTCTAATGCACGTGGATTAGGAACACACTTCCCTGAAATTTCATATTCTTCACAGTCCATTCTCCTGTTTTGTAACTATTCATGCTACTATTTGGTGCACACACGGGAAAAACGTGAGTGTCCCAAGGTGGTCAAAAACACAGCACTACATTCCCAGGGACCCCAAGAAACTGCTGTGGACTGCAGGACAAGCAACTGCACCCTCTTCGAAAGGCCTCCTGAGGCTGCATTAGTGGTCACTGTTATTGTTCTTGCCTTTCCTTCTGCCTCCAGGACAGAGTGAGCACTTGACATGTGTGAGTGACCAAGGCACTCTTGACTCAAATATAATCCATGACTGTGAGTAGTCACCCAGTCTGTGAGCTCAGTCCTTCTCTTCCTCATGGTGCCCAGCTCCACAGGCCTCATACCCAGGGCAGTGGCAGGCTGGGGCATCCCCACTCCCTGCAAAGGATGAGGCAAGTCTTCAGTCCCCCTGAGGCCATGAGCCCTACACAGACCTCCCTGCTTTTCAGGGAGCTGGGTAGCAGGTGTGCTTGGTGTGGTACCACAGTGTGCACAGGATGCTGACACCTGCTCCTGGACTTCCCCAGGTCTGGCACTGTGATGTCCCTTCTGCTGTGCCACCAGAGGAACCCAGTGTAAGCTCCAAGAGAACGAAGACAGAGAACATAAATCACAGAGCACTTTCCATTCATCATGGTGAGCTTTCTTGTCCAGGGATTTACAAAACCAGCAGAGCAGAAGAGCTTCCAGTATGTGAAACACAAATTACTAAGAGACTTAATAGTTTTCAAATTAGATTTTTATGGCTGCAATCTCTTCCTCTAAATTGAGGATACACAACTGTGACACTTGGATCACTACCAAGGTAGAAGCTTGATAGAGTGTTGACAAAACAGCCACAACAAAAGAGGAGCGGCTGGTACTTAATGATTTAGTACAATTAAGACACAATCCTGGCTTATTTTTCAGTCTGTTGGACATACTGAGTCCATTTACTACTGGTTTCAAATGCCTGGAAAATAGGAAGCACTTGATTAAAGAGATCAGCTTTTGAACCACATACTTATTTTTCATAACAACGCTAGTGTCGAGCCCCAGGTGATTACTTGAGCTCTAGCTCACATGATTCACATAATGTAGAGGAGTCATGACATGAATTCA
This sequence comes from Actenoides lindsayi, assembly GCA_025331215.1. Lineage (NCBI taxonomy): Eukaryota > Metazoa > Chordata > Aves > Coraciiformes > Alcedinidae > Actenoides > Actenoides lindsayi. The sequence continues at coordinate 11,302 of WTSP01013081.1, forward strand.
TAAAATTTACCCAGATGCTAGCAATGCAAACCCTCCAGCTGCATCACTTTCCACCCTAGAGAGTCTGTGATGACCAGCAAAGGAAGTGATCCACCACTCCAGCCTGCTTGGGAAGACCAGGTGCCTTTGTGTCTCTCCCATATGCACGTCTCACTGCTCCAATTTTGGAGGCCTTTTCTCAGCCACAGTGAATATGTTTGAGTGTTGCCCTGAAAGATGAGCTGCACCACCCCCATAGCCCCACTGGAAGGATGAAGGGTCTTCCAGCAGGTGCTGTCGATGGTTTGCACCACACAAAAGGGCTGGGAAGGCACTGCAGACACTGGTCAGGGGGGTCAGGCAGGGACAAGGTGACATGTGGTGAGCAGTGCATAAATGAGGATAAAAGATGTATTTCCATGCTGAAGCTGGCAAGCAGGAGTGCTTCCCAGCCACTGCCCTTCCTCTTGCTCCCCACACACAGGAAGAGGTGCAAGGGCACTGGGCCCATGACTACTTTCTTGCCTTTGCCATCAGCTGCATCTGGTCTTGGAAATGTGGGTCTGGCCTGCATACCTGGGATCATTCCTCAAAGATGCTTCTAATGTTGATCGTGGTTTCTGGAGTCAAAGGCTTAGTGTCTGGGTGATACAGTGTGAACTGAGGGTTGTGGATCTCTTCTGGTACACTGATGCAAGTTCCAGTTACCAGCCTGGCATGTGTAGCCATGGAGGTGTTACTGCACTGAGTGCCTCTTACATACCAGTATGGGCAAGTAGCCCATGAGCGGCAGGTCAGAGTGCGTGCTGCACAGCAGCCCTCTCTGTCGAGCACAAGGGGCCATGGGCAGTGATGGAGCTGGGAGCCTGTTCTCGAGGAGAATGCAGATGCAACAGCATTAACAGTTTGTTTATTCATGCTGGATCCTCCTAATTTCTCTGGAAAAAGCCATATGTCATAACAAACCATCAGTGCAGTTCACATATCAGCCATGGAACCAAGGCTGTGCTCACAAGTCTGCCCACCAGCTTCAAAAACCAGCCTTGCTTGGTCTGACCTCCAATCCTTGTGAAGGTCCTGTCAGTCTCAGACATTGCTTGAATCACAAAACCTTCATCTGCAAAACTCTACTGCAATTGCCTTCCAGAAGAGCACCAGCATTTTTACCTCCTGACATACTCAGGATCTTGCTCAGACGTATTGCTCCCCAGTCTTCTGCAGGGAGCTCAGAGGCTTGTTGGCCACTTTTCAGTCTGAGCTTGGAAACTAGAAGAGGCAAGAAAACACTAATGTCAATTACTTTCACAGTTCAGATCGGAACATCAGCAAAGGAAAGATGAAAGGTGCTCTTTGCTTTTTCTGCCATTGCTACTCTCAGCCTGAGAAAAAGCCCAGGAGCTAGGCACGATCTCCAGACAGGATGCAGCTTCAGAAGATTAACCCCCAAAACATTAGACTGTAATGGTGAGGATTTGGTATGACCATTAGAACTTTGGAATAGGAGTCCTATAATGGTGTTGGTGTCAAAACTAACCTTGCAGGTAGCGTAGGTGAAAGTTACTGGGTTTTACTCTTCACCATCTAATACAAATTGAGAGTGAAGCCCCATGTAACCTTATCTAATGTAGCAGATGCTTCCAGCTGCCACTGAAGCATGGCTGAATACCTCAGGGATGCAACTCTGATGGGCTGCAACATGCTTTTCCAAGATATGATGTGATCAGAAATCAGTATTAGAACATGTAAGGAGACAAAGAAAGCAAAGGATGCAGGATGTAAAAAATTCTGAAGGAGCATGACTTTCCACAGTCCGGCACCTCACCATGCATCTAAGTTTAAAAAGTACCAAACACCACCCTATCAGGATGGCATGACTTCATTCTTTTGTGTTACCATTGAGAATGATGAAACAGGAAAAACAGACTTAGAGAGTGGTTTGCAGAAAATAAGTGTGTTTGTCTCCCCTCCTTTCTGTCTCTTCCCTTATGTTTCTATGGGTAGGACTAAGAATTTGAATATCTCTCTTCTCATTCATGTGCTAGATTCTCCTCTGCAACACCACTCCCAGCTTGAAGGTTACTCACAAGGATAAAGAAAACATTCACAGACAGGTAGGACCTCTGACCTCTGGTCTTGTGCTGAAAAGATGGATTATTTTCCTTTTTTTGTTATTTCTGGTTTATGTTACAGGCAGGTATTTGATGAAAACATAGTTACAATGAATTATGTCATTTTGGGAAACAGATGAGCAGAGTCATAGTCAGAGAGCATGACGTACATCAGTAAGCGTCAGGAACAGGAACATTTGCTACTCCAAAAGCTTATACTTCAGCATCAAATACCTGGTTTTATCTTGTGCTTAATAAGCATAGCAAAAATAATAATCCCCTTCTTTCACCCTACAAATCAGCAACACTGAAACCATCTTATGTTCAGCTTCTCTTTGCAGCACTGTTTTAAAGACTGAAAGGGGAACATAAAACTGACATCCAAACCATCTGCTCACCAGCATTTCATCTCTTTTGCTCTAATCTCCTCACACACAGGAAAATTATCCAGCTGTCTGTCTGAATACATGGACATATAGGATCTCAAACATGCAAGGATTTGTGATATTCTTTCTGCTGCCAAAAAATTCCTGTGCACATTACCTTGTTAAACCTTATCCCTCTCTGCAACAGAAAAACTACCTATGCTGAGAGAGACAGATCATGGAATTTACACTAATAAATGCTGCTCCAACTTCATGTCAAGCATTTACCTTCCTCTAATAAAATATTTTTGGATTTCAATGCAAAAAAACCCACATAATAATGTATTTTTAGATGACACTAATACATTGGTCCTTCAGTCATACTTAACAGATAAAAAGACTGCAGAAATAAAAAGAATATTTTACTGAGAAAATATATGAAAATCATAACACAAAATGGATATGACTGCTACATCACCAACAAGATAACAGCCAAACCTGTCTATGGCTTGTCCAGAATCCCATCCTGCCTACTTTAAAATAGAAAATGGCTTGCATTAAAGTGATTTATTAAGATCTGAAATTGATTACAGTGAAAATTGTAATAAGTAAAGCCACTCACTGCCACAGGTCCCATAACCTTATCTCTGCAGCTGTTGCTAAACCAAAGGGGGAACGGTTTCTTGCCTTTCAGAGGTTCACGTAGCATCCCCAGCGGCAGCAAAGAGTTAAAAAACAGACACTCATGCCTCCAGTTTAGAGGCCAAAAATTACTTCACATTCTTGGGAGTAAACTAATTGCCAGATGCATATGAGAGTAGATCCATGTGTAAAAACACAGTACAGAAACATTCCTAATTAATGAAGAGTTGTACAGTCAAAGCACCCATATTGCCCAAGGTTCCTGCGGGACCTACCAAAATATCCATCTTTCAGCCAGTAAGTTAGCTGTTTGCAGTCAGTATAAATGCAATTTTGTTAACAACAGAGGTTCAGATTTGGCGGGCAAGGCTGTGATGGCTTTAGGTCTGTTTCCAAACAAATGCCAGGGAAGAGAGTGAGGAGGACTGTGCCCCATTGCACTTTTTGCAGAGGCACAGTAGTACCATGGCATCAGGCGTGGGGCAGACTCACGCTGGACCCAGGGGACAGGGTTCGCATCAGACCTGGAGGTCAGGTAACAAGTCCTTAGCTCTGCTCAGAGGTGATGAGAGCTGAGCTGCAACAGAGCACTGCCCCATGGGGGGTTGCCAGCTACATTTCTGTGTGCTGTTTCACTGATGGCCGTGAGCCTTTCCACAGTGAGAACCAATGTTCCCATCTCCTCTGAGGCTTCATCTCCTCACTTTGGGCCACCCAGATGGATGTTCAATGACCTTCTCCGGTGAAAGGGCAGCTTGATCTCTGTGGGTAAAGGCAGTGAGGAGGTAATGTCACAGGTGAGGGAGAAACCTTCCTGAGACACTTCTATCCCCAGTGCTTGTACCGAGCTGCTGGCCAGCTGTCCGTTTCGTGCTTCCCTCACCTGCCCAGAGAAGACCCATGGTTTCAAGAAGGGAATGGTGAGAACCTCCTGTGGCTGCCTTTCCCCTCAGGCCTTGTTTTCTGTTTGAATTCACCTGCCTTTGGTTCCTGTTATTCAACAGGACTAAATAACTCTTCATGGCCCTGAATGTTCTCCCTGAGCATGAACTCCCAGGCTATAAGCAAGATGTTTGTAGATTGTTTTCCTTACTGTTAAGTTGTGCTAAATTTACTGAGACTGAGCCTGAAGACACTCGCAGTAAGGGATTAGCTGCTCTGCTAGACTGTCTTGTGTATCCCTTTCCTCCTAGTATCTCAGTTTTGTCAGAACCTCTACAAAATTTGTATGCCGTCTTTCAAGATGAGCCTGTTTGCCCAGTGTCCCAAGAAAACCTCACCTTCTCTTCATTTGTCATCCAAAGATGCTTGAGCAAAGGAACAGCGCAGAGAAAACATTTCTCTTTGTAGCTGTGATTGATCTAGCACCATCCACAGAGGCACTAAATGGGACTTGGACAGGTATAAAAGGAGGAGGTTTAGTTAAGATTAGCACTAGCCTTTCTTGACACAGTGGAAACTCTGCAAAATCTGCTAGGGCAGATGGTCCTCTGCAGTCCTGCAATCCTCCTCCAGAAGTGTCATTTCCAGGCCCCTGCTCCACTTCAGGTAAGTCAGTCTTGAGTTACCCCTTCCACAGAATTTCACTACTTTCAGTCCCACCAAAACATGATGCCCATGACTCCAGTACAAGTGTGAAGTGCAATGATCAGTGGTATCCAAGCAGGCAGAAATCCACCCCAGGCATGAGTGGCAGCAGCAACACACTTGTCACACTTTTTGCCCTGTGTTGTTGCTTCCAGCAAACTCCTGAACTAAATCTTGACCTGACATGCAAGCATACTTTTATCCCATGCTGGGGGTTTTATGAATGTCATCATAAACTCATCTGTGGGAGCACAGTTGTAGCTGCACGAACACCATTGCTATGGCTCTGCAATAATCACAGACTTAAACAATAGCAGAGGTTGGAAGGCCCCTCTGGAGATCACCTAGTAAACCCACAGCTCAGAGTACAGTCAGCTGGAGCAGGCTGCTCACAGACACGTCCAGCCTTGAAGATCTCTGAAGACAGAGACCTCACAGCCTCCCTGGGTGACCCATGACCTTGTTTGACCACCCTCCTAGGGCACATCCCAGCGAGGTTTTAGCCTTATTTACCTTGAGGGCATATTTCATGATCAACTCATTGCCCACCAGTGGCTCTCTGTAGATCTGCTTTCCAGATGGTCAGCCTCCAGCCTTTGCTGGTATCTGATCTTGTTCCTCCCCGGCACAGGACTTTGTATTTCCCTCTGTGGAACTTGATGAAGAACCTCTCAGTCAATTCCCCAGCCTGTGGAGGTCCGTCAGGATATCAGTACAGCCCTCTGGTACCAAATACAAACACACTGAAATGCCAACACTTAGCTTGCTTTAACGATCCCCACAAATTAACTGACCATAACATTGGGCAAAGGCAAATGCCAGCATGAGAACAAATGCAACACCAGTTCCAACTGTTAAGTTTGGGCTTCTTAATGTTAGCTCCTGCTTAGCCCATGGAACACATTATATACAAATATTCTACTTGTGTCTTTCTTTCACTTGTGTATGTCTCATAGACAGGCTCAGTGGAACAACCTGAAGAAAATAAGTGTAAAAATAATGAAAAAGGAGGCACAAACCAAAAATATGGAGCTCTGATTTGGGGAAGGGTTTTGGGAGAGGCAGGAAAGGAGAGTGGGACATGTTGACCTTCTGTAGAGGTTGTTGATTTTTACCCAGTAAATGACAAGTGGTGGCAGAGGATTGCATACTTAATTGTGCCCCTCACAGTCTGTCTCTGAAACAATTAAAATGTCACAGTGTTTATGGCAGAGGGCAATCCTGAAATACAAGCAAATCTAATAGGGCTGGGGAAGTCCAAACATGACTTGTTGGACTCAGTGTCCAAAATCAATCTTCTGGGACAAGCTGGCTCCTCACATCTCTTCATGACTCTTGGTATGCATTACTTTTTCCTGTTTCTTTTAAATTAAAGCCAGCTAGACAGTTCCTAGGGGTGCAGAGCAAGAGTCAAAATGCTGAGCAAACATAAATGCCTGCCAAGGTGTGTGCTGATCTGGCAGGACCCTTGTCCAGGATTTCCACTTCTCTTTCTCTGCTTCAGTAGAACTCATTTCAGTCTAACAGTTAGGATTATTCAGTTATTCCAACATGCATGTGCTATAATGGCACCCCAAAGCTGCAGTAAAACTCACAACTCTGGGAGAAGGCCGAGGTCCAGGCCCAGAAAATTTAATAAAGAGAAGTCCATGTTTGTCTCTTCAGTGACAAACTTCCCTAGCAGATTCAGCATGCACTAGCATGAATCATTGCTCAGTGTACTCTGAGCTCATGTCATTGGTAGCCAACCACATGACTTCTTAATCTAATATAAAGAAATCAGTGGAATAATAGGAAACCCTTTCATTTTTGACAGCACAAACACCAGCTGATTTCATTGTGTTGGCAAGCACAGCTATGAACTGTCAAAACAAAACAAAGCAACAAAAAAAACCCCCAAAATACAACAACAACAACAAAAAGATAATTGCTACAGAACAGAAAACCAGTTTTCTAATAATTTGTCCTAAATTTCAGGTTGGGTGAAGATGAAGGTTTAAAAATTCTCTTTTTACTTGAAGTTTCTGATGCCTTCCTCCCTCTTTCACACATGCATATGCACTCACACACTGTGTTTCTGCTCATCATCTCGCTATTCCAGAGTCTGAACATGATACGGAGAAGTTGTAAATGTAAATCTAAAACCTATTAGAGATGTTTGATGTCCTTTCTCTCAGCTGAGAAACAGTGGTGATCAGATATGTAAAAATGTCTTCTCTTCACCTAAATGACTTTCTTATTGAAGTGCTTAGGACAGGAGTTTTGGTGGCTGTGATAAGAACATTCCTTTCAGTCCTGGAAGAACTGTCCTGAATACTTTATTTTCTGAAACAGAAACAGCAGCTCATGCAAAGGAGATGGCTGTGGGAGCCAGCAGACTCTGTGTATCAAGTGCAGAGGAATCCCCACTGAAACAGGGGAATAATTTTATCACGCAGAGGAAACGTGGTGCTCCTGTCATTCCCCACTAGCTGCAAGGAAGCAGAATGCCCCTTTGGCATGTTCTCTGCAGGGAATGACGCTGCATGCTGCACTACTCTCCGAACCCAGGATGACATAGTCTTCCCAAGACTCTACTGTGAGAAACTGGAAAGAAAATACTAAAACTATTTTCTTCTTAGACATAAGGAAAAAGACAGGAAAATCAGAGCACTTGTTGTCAGCATTCTTCTGCTTATAGATCCTTCAAAAACAAAAAAAAATTCTTCTAGCACTGCCAAGGAAACAATCCAAGAAGAAACACAGGCTACTATTAATGCCTTCACACAAGTTATGCCAGCCACCTTGATATAATGGTACAGGAGCCAAGCCCTTAAGCTGGGCTGTTTCCCAAAGATTTCTTCTTCCCTTATGATTTCAGCCTTTAAAGGCATTCTTGAGTCCAGTTTACATCATCACAGGCACACTTTGAGATAAACCAACCCCAGGTTAGGAGCAATGTCCATGAATCAGATAAACTTAACTAGATTTGTGGTACCTCTTCTCCACACAGCCACCACAGCGAGGAGATTTCATTTCAGGGGAGAAGCTGGTGAAGAAGGCTTGGATCAAATGGAAGGCCAACGCATCTGCTGAACAAGTGTAATTTGATAACAGCAAACAAGGGCATCCTTTCTGAGATGCCCTATGACAGAAATAGTCCTGTGCTTGCTGATTTGTGAGAGGTGATGCTCAGGAGACAGCTGAAATCACTGGACAGAGTGTTTGACACTTGACAGTGAGTTTGACACTTGACAGTGCTTAGTACAGAGCAGTAGGAGAGCAGGACATGCCTCTCTAGGGATACACATGGAAGCTGCGCAGTGCACCTTATGTGTGGGATTGCTGAAGAGCAGCTGGTTAGGATGACAAAGTCCAAGCTGTTCCACATGAGTGTCTGTTTAAAACAAATGAGTGTTGTATATCCTCTCACAGTGATTGCCTCACAAGCTGTTGTTGATAGGGAAATGTCAGCGTGCTGTGTCTGAGTTAGCTCAGAGGGCTAACTGAGTCCTCTGGCACCAGCAGCCCAAAATACATTTGGTGTGCGTGCTTAACTTACAGCATGGCTGTTCCAGGGCAGTGTATGTTGATAAATAACTTTCCCATTGTTTCACTGGTTACATTGCTTTCAGTATTTGGCTTGGCTTTTGTTTTATGTCCCAGTGCCTTTAAAGCCTGTCTAACGGAAAACGCATAGCCCTTTCCTGAATCTAATTTAAAAGAGCCTTTTTTGTCCATACTTCTGTGAACATCCCACCTCCCCAGTGATTTTACATGTCCTGTCTTACTTATAGAAAAATACTTACTCTTACAGCTTCTAAAAGAAAATCTTAAGCAGACGATGAATAGCCTATATACAAATCCTGTCTACAGAATCACTTTATAGACAGAAAAAGAAGGTTGACATGTCCAGCTCATGACAGAAGCAGTGCTTTGTGCAGGATGTGCTCAGAGCTGGCCCCTGTCAAGGTGCATGACACACTGATGTCACAGGAGGTGCTCCCGCAGCATTCCTGTGGGACTCCACAAATTAACTGCTCACAGTTGCAAGCTGCCTGCCACCAGTGGGGAGCATCCTGCCCCACAGAGCTCCCAGGCTGTGCTGAGGACTGCACTTGGCAGCAATAGTGAGATGCTGCTCATACCACACTCCTGCCTGCTGCTGCTGCTGGAGGCTGAGCTCAGGGAGAGACAGAAACTCTGCCTTGGGCTGGGCAGGAAGTTTTCAGCTACCTGAGGCCTTGGGCACAGCTTGGAGGCTCTTATGCCCCTAGCTCCAGGGTCACCTACATACCCCAAAAAGGACATTCATGTTCTTCATGTGATGTGCCAGCTGGCATGGCAGACAAAAATCACAGCTTTAGGACTTCCAGATCCTGATCACCCTACCTGGTGACTTTCCATGGAGCTACGTAGGGAAACCTGAACTATCCATGTTACTTGGGCAGATTTAAGTCCAGATCCTATGGCTTTCAGTCTCACCAGGACTGACTGGGAACTGGGAACTGGGAACTGGGAGCCTAGAAGCTCCAGCATCCTCTCTCTAAGATAGATGGGAAAGAAGTTGGACATTTGGGAGGTTAGGGCCCTGCAACTGCAGGAGCTGTGGCTGACTGGAAACCACTGGGCAGGCCATCAAGAAGTGAGGAGGCCATTCAGCATCCTGGCAAGAGAAGAAATGAACCCATCAGCACCCCAAAGGCTGTACCAGTGACTTGCTGGGATTCTGCAGCAGTGCCTTGCTGCAGGTGAGCTGCCTGCATAGCACATACAGGGGTGAGCCCGGGGAACTAAGAAGATGGACCTCTTCTCCCAAGCATTAAGAAATATAGTCTAGCAGGTATCCCAAAGCAAGGCATAGGAGACACTTAAAACAGTGCTCCCAGACTGTGTTGGGGCATGTTTCTGGCCCCTGATCTTAGGGGGCCTGCCATGCGCTGTCTCACTACGTTGTCAAGTGCACAGTCACGCCTGGTGCCAAGACAAGGCAGTCTACACGGGAGAACAGGCTGCAGCAGCCTCTCCCTGTGCTCTCACATAGCCTGCACTCCTCCATCAGCTGCTCTGCACATTCTGGAGCAGACCTTCTAGTGGAGGTCTGAAATTAAACCCACTCTTTTCTCCTGAATAAGGGAATGTTTCCATCCATGTTTTCTGCATGGAGGCAGGCCCTTTTCACCTCTTGTAGAGCTGTGCCAGGGTTCCTGCTCTGTTGCACCACCTCCAGCTTCCATGGACTCAGCACTGCACAGCCTGGGAGCTGCTGACACCACTGCAGTGGTACTTTCTGCCCTGAGGCTGGAGAAGTACCTGGGGTTCCTTGGAGTCTTACAGTTGCAAGGTTGAGGTCAAGATGTATTTGGCTTGTTGACTTTTTCCATTCCTGAGGAGGCTGCTGTTCAACATCTCCAGATGCTAGGTCTTTCTTAGAGAGACAGCTCTAAGATGGGAGACTGTTATTCTGCTCAGGTCTGTTGGACCTGTAGGAGAGAAAGGGAATCTGCTCAGTGAAAAACTGAGGTTTGCTGACTGGTTGCTGAAAAGCCTCTAAATACATTCACACTTTCAATAGACCTTGGAGTGGGATATAACTTACCGAAAAAAAAAAAAAATATCTCTATTCTGCACCCTTTACAAGGTGCTTTGCACCCAGATTGACATAATCTGTCATAAAACCAAGGGCTTGATTCAAATGGAGAACACATGAGGTAAAATTATTTCTGTTGTTTATTCTTCCCTGGAGTTTTAGGCAGGAGCAGCCTGAATTTCTTACAGGATGTAGATGGATAACAGTACTCATAGTCTCCTGTTTCACACTGGGTGTAGAGTGCCTACTCTGATACTTCTAGACATCTCTGTTTCCCTGAGATAAATTTTAGCCAGTTCAGTATAATGCAGCACTAACAAAGTCTGACCCCTAGCCAACATGTCACTCCTGTGCTTGGCAGAGGCCAAGTGCCAATGGCTGACAGTCATGCAGGCATCCTATCTATCAGCCAGGTGTGAGAACTCCCCACAGACCTAACAAGGAGGTGACTTGTGGAGGAACTTGTTTCGGCATGGTTAGCATTTTGTTGGAAAGAAGACTTCCTATAGTTGCAAAACTTCACTGAGACAAGTTTGGTGGTGGTGTACGTGAAAGGAGGGGACAAAGAGAGGGAGAGGGTCAGAGCACAAAAGCAAACTGCAGTCCCTGAGCCACAGTGGGGATGCTGCTACTTGGCAAACCATGGGTTGGAAATATTTGTGGTGAAGAGTTTGGATTGCCCTCCAGTGGCCAAATGGAATTTCAGATCTCAGCATAGGTCAAAGGCAATGTCAAGAGAAAAGAAAAAATCAATAACTAGAAGCAGCCTTGTTGCATATTTTACAGGATGGTGGTATCTGTATCACCATCATGGCAATACATTTATAACATATATTTAACATTTGCCTTCTTCCTTTATAATCTTAACTTCCACACCATCACTTTCCAGTGATCATGCAGACCTTCACAGCTGTCACCAGCTGAGCACACAGCTGCTGGGACCTTTGTTGGCGGAGCAGGGTGGGACAACTGTGTACATAATGCCGAGGTCAGCAGCCAGTGTTGTATCCAGAGAGACATACCAAACAGAATTACATACAGGAGAAAAAACAGTCCCCTTAAAAGTCCAAGGCAAATAACCAATAACAACTTTCATATAAAATCCAGTAGAGAACACATCTGAGTCAAATTTGCAGTCAAGGTCTCTTCTCATCTCTCATCTCTTGATCTTGCTGGCAATGGTAAGAGGAAATATGGATGCTAATACAGCAATCCTGTTCTGGTTATGTGCTGCCGTTCATCTTTCCTCCCTCTCTAAAAGTAAATGTCAGGCCTCTGTAGGCCAACTTCACTGGGTATGAAAGAAAGACAAGACAAGTTTGGCATGCTCAGGGATTGGATTTGGTTTTTTTCTGGGACAATCCTTGAACCCCATCCATTTTGGCTGAAGCCTCAGCTTTTATCTTTTGGCTACACATCTGGCCCCTGAGCATTTTTCTGCCTCTTGAACATCATTCCTGAAGGGTATTCCAAGACCAGACCCTTGGCGAGAACAGTGCAGAACAGGGTGGGAAGACCGTGTGAAGGGAAATCAGCTCTTGGTGCATCCTGGGTTCATTCAGATTTACTTGGTAAAATCTTTCCAGAAAATGCCTTCTCTCTTACTGTGCTGCTGCAGGTCTGGTTCATCTGAGTGACTAATGAGCAAGGCAGAAAACTCTGTCAGTTGTAGCTTAGAGACCTGAGTAATAGTCATAGAAATACCTTCTCCTCGGAGGACAGAAAACTATTTGACACCTGGACAGCATATGAATCGTTCCAGATGAAGCCTCTGATGTCTAAGAGCTGACTGTAGTCTAAGGCCCTGGTTCAACAGAAATTTAAGTCACAATGTGACCATAAAACACAGAAATACAGGTCTGTAAGGGATCTCAGGAGAACATCTTCCCCATCCCATGCACAGAGGCAAGATAACTATTTTTTGGCCTCTCCTGGCAGATATATGTTTGATCTGTCCTTAAAAATTTCCAGTCATAAGAGTAACAAGTCTTTCTGGTGTTATCCTCCAGTCCTGGATTTTCCTAACAGTAAATGGTGTTTCTTAATGCCTAACCTAAATCACCTTTGCCATAAATTAAAACAGTTCTTCCCACATCCTTATGGACACAATTCATAATAGTCTTTCACAATAATGTTTAGAGAACTGGAATTCTTACATTATGTCCCATCTCAAGATGCCTTTTTTCTAGATTAAAAAAACCCCAAACCAAAAAACACATCAGTTCCTCGAACCTTTCCTGATAGGTCATGTTTTCCAAACTTCTCATCATCCTTGTTGGTCTCCTCTGGCTTTTCTCCAGTTAGTCTCCATCTTTCATCGAGTGCATGGCCCCGAAGCAGACACAGTGCTCCAGTAAAGACTTCATCCACACTGAGTAAAGTTGAAAAATTACCTCCTGTGGATTACACAACACATCTGTTACTAAATGCCAGTACAAGATTGACTGGTTTTTTTCCACTTTCTTTAAAGTATCCTATTGTTAGGTTATTAATTCAAGAACTGTAAGTCCTTACAGACACATCATCAGCTTCACCTTCTGTCCTGTAGTACTGTTTAAATATGTCATTAAGACAAAACCTAAATTGGAAGTACATTCATGGAAATGAATGGTGTAATAAAATCAGCACAGAGCAATGTCAGGACCAAGTCACAGAATGAGTACTGGTGTATTTAGACTTCAGAGAGCTAATATGCCTGTTACATGCTGACTGGTTTTGGTAGAAATCTGTATAGTTCTTGGCAGGTATTACGTGTATTCATATTTTTATTTATGAGCAGCTCCCTCACCTAACCTTTTAAGCATCTGTAAGAGCAAGTTTGTAAATCTTGTCCCCATCCTGCACAGGCAGGGTTTAGAGATTGTATTTATGGATCACTCAAGGGTGTGGATGTACAGATAATGACAGTAACTTAAGAAAATAGGCACCAAAACCTTGAAAATATAGTTCCTGGTTTTGACTTAAAATGTTTTCATCTCCTATTCATACCTAGTGCAGTAGGTATTTGATACACAGAGAGTAGAGATGCTGAATGCTGTGAGTGGGAACTGCCTGAGATGATTCTTTCCATTTAAATTCTGTAAGAAGTTGCTATCCCTTAACCAGTGAATATTTGCTTATTCCTGCTTTATGAAATAATATTTGACTGTCTAGAGGTTCAGTAAATATAGTTGTGTAACTGCTTCCATCTCAGTCAGTTTGCTTCAAAATAAGATTTCTGTAAAACTTGGTAACACATGGGAGTGCACCCAAAAATATTTGGTTATATTTTTTTCCTACATAAAATATTTTAATATGCTAGCTGGCAAAAACATCCACAAAAGACACAGCAGGTGTTTGTAAGAACTGTGGAAATCACATAGGAAAAAAAAAAAAGGAAATCCTTTGTCTTTGTTATTATACTCATATGACTCGTCCCCAAAGAGCAAAAGTAAAGCATAGACCTAGGAAAGCCTGTAAAGACAAGAGGAGTGAATGAATCTAGACTCTTCAGATAGACCAAGGAGGGAGAAGTTTTGTAAATCTGTCCAAGAGGAGGTCACTGGTGACCCTGAATATTTAGACCTATGACTCATACATAAAAGGATACTTGAACCATCAAGAAACAAAAGCTTAATCATCTGTTTCTCTTTACTCTCTCTCCCCAGAAAGAAAGAAAGAAAGCAAGCCTTGCAGTGATTTTTTTTTTTTTTTCCTCCTCTCATTCTATTAATCTAAAATAAAGCACCAGCCTTTGACTGGGAGAAATGGACAGCTTCTAGTTTACAGTAGCAGATAGTAAAAGGGGTCCCTGGGCACTGAAAGAGGGGTATAGGATTCCCTTTGCTGTTTCATCATTTTAGCAAGTGCTGGTAGTCTCTGAGAAACTGAAATTGCATAAAGCCAGCACTGGGAGAGAACAGGAGCAGAACAGATCTCAAGCAGAGAAGGTCCCATGGGAGTAACCATGCCAAGGAAAAAAAGCTTGACTCTAAGCTATTTTTAAACTGTTTTCTGAAAAGGCCCCGAGAAAGAGGATATTTGGGCTCCACACAATGACCATGTAGTCAGTTCAGAGGCATCAAGCCACAGGACTACTGGATTTGACAGATGCAAAAGATCAGAATACTGGAAGAGGCTCTCCAGTTTAAGTGTTACTTAAATATCTCTGTGGACTCACACAGTTTGCAGGTTTGACCTGGACTATAGACTGCTCTGCATCCTCTGTATGGCTAACGTGATAAGTGCTATCACTTGGTGCCTTGGCACCAAGAAATGTCAAATACAGTTTGTGCCTTTGGCTGAGTCTCATCTCTTATTCCAGCCTTTCACTGAAGTGAACCTGGGCAGAATTTCACATAACTGAGGCATACAGATTTATCACTTCTCATCTACCTCCTGTCACAGGACTGTTTGCTCTGCTACACATTAGAAAGCTCATCTTCTGTTATCCAGGTTGTGTTATATCAGATGAGCCCTTGGTTGCTGAGATGAACTGTGAATAAAAGTAGGTTACTGGTCTGAATCCTTACTTCCTTCCAAGTAATGCAAATTGGAAGACCTATCCTAGATCCTACACACTGACAGTTAAAAACAGAAAGAGAATTGTCTTTTTCTAACAAATTTTGGCTTTGGCTTCTTTGCAGAGGTCTTTCTTTGCTCAGAGTCAACCTTGGCAAGCACCGCACCGAACTCAACTCATTAAATTCACTCTAGAGCTCAAACTCTTGTGTCCTTGTTCCCATGCAGAGAGTGGATTTGATCTGAAAGTCCATGTGACAGCTAAGCAAACACCTCACACTAGCTGGAAAGTTTGGCACCATAAATCGTGGAGGAGCTATAAGTATTTCAGTCTCTCTGAAAGCAAAGCTGTGGTGGAATGGTTCAGCACTACTGACACCATATCTTCCCCCCAGCTATTACTGATCAAAGTCACAAGGTCTTGGAAAAATCTGAAGAAAATCATTGTATCATGACACTGTCCATCAGTTCTGTCTGTTACTGTAAAAGAAATTTGCAGCTACCTACCAATAGCATTGATTTGTTCAGAACGAAGTACTGAAAGATCTCTTTAAAATAGACTAACCCAAACATGGTACACTATTAAAAGAAAAATCCAGCACATTAGTCATACCAATTGTTTCTTCTGGAAAATGAGTAGATGTAGTATCTCTGGCAAATAAGGTAAATGATGCATGTAAGGTCTGATTTAAGATACAGCAAAGTCAAAGGCTTTCATGATTCTGGCAGGCTTTAGATAAAAGTCCTCACACTGCTGCACAAACAACAGGGGAATAGCTGGAGTCCCTACTGTGCACTGCCATATACTGTGCCAGTCTCATTTAGTCACTTACATCTGCCTTCCCTTTAGCTATGGAAAACCTTGACCCATCAGTCTAAAGACCACATCATGATGTTTCATCAAATCTTGGATATAATACACTCCTGCATTTATTATTGTGACATATTAAAGGCAACTATTTCCCTCAGAGTTAGTGGGAGTTTGGGCTTGGTTTCAGTTAAAAAGGGATGAAACATCAGTGTTTCCTCACTGCTTCTTCTTCTTTTTCCTGAAGACACACATCCATGTGCTAGTATTTTATTTACTTTTGGTTTGTATGGGGAGTTTGTTTGTTTCCAAGGGAATACTAAATAAGAGAGTAACAGTCATTTACCAGCCCATTCTCACAAGTGCTGTCACTTCCATAGTCATACCAGGCAATCTGCCCATACCACCACAGGATAGTGATCCTAAATGTATGCTATAATGAAATTTGTTGCTGTTAATGCTTTCATGGTATCTATAATAATAAGGTTAATCTGCAGAGGGTTAATATCACCTTTTGTGACTCACTTTTCTTGTACTTTGCAACATCTCTTTTCATAGTCCCCACTTCTACTCCATCTCCCTTTTCCCCAAGGTAGAACAGTGCTTAGTGTGTGGCTGCTCAGCAGTGCTGCTGCAAATGCAGTCCGAGGAAGGGGAAGGGGATTCTATTAATTAAAGTAGTTTAAGTTTAAGAGATTAAGGAAGAAGAAGTGTCTCTGCCCCCAGCATCCTTCACAAGCTGTCCCACATCCATCATGAGATCTGATCTGGCAATCAGGGGTTGATGGAGAGACACTGACCTGCCTTGCCTCTATCAGTCTCTTGGGTGCCATTGGTTCCTTATCCAAAATGTTCAGGGGTGTTATGGTACCTGGTGGTACTGTGATATCTTTATCAAGCATCAGTACTGTGAAAGATTCAATCCATATCCACAGGAACATAGACGTGAACACCAGGAGTCTGGGGAGAGTTAAAACCAATTTGTTCTTATGACCACATGTGTGCCCAAGTGACTGTCCTGTGGAAGCTGAGCTGCTTTCCTTGCAGGAGACTTAACACAAAATCCTGCTACACATGTGGTGGCCCAGGAGACTCTTGTGAGCTCCTTCCATCTTTCATCCAGGGAGGATGGAGTTCAGTCATTGCTAATAACAGAGTAATTGGACTCAAGTGTCACTTCATTATGTTGAGCATCTTTAAAAAGGCATTAATGCTGTGATAAGACAGTTCAGCCACTGAATTTTCAGCAGGTAGCAAAGTTTTGGGGTCATTTATAAGTTTGACCTAGTCACATCAGCATGAAAGACTTTATTTATTCTGCACAATCTAGTTTTCTTTTTCATATGATTTATGAAGAACATTTTCCTCTGAATGCATATTTGAAAGGGTGTGTTCACTATATATGTTATTAAAATTTCTGCATTCCTGTCAGCTTTTTATCTCCTTCTTGCAATTAAATTGACAATCAAGAAATACAAAGAGTACTTTCATTTATGGGCCTACTAGAAACAGTAAGGCAAAGATTTCCAAAACAAGAAGATTCAAGTCTGACCCCCTTACCCATCAAATTACTGTTTTCAAACTGCATTTTCCCACTACACTTCATTGCAGCTTAAAGATGACAAAACAGCTGTTTTCTGGTACATTTAGTTATTCTATTCCAATGCTTTTTTTTTTTTTTTATGATGGTCACAGAAAAATATTTTTCAGAAATTCCATATACATCAGGAAACACTGTGTTTTTAACTGCAGTTGAAAAAAAATGATGCTTTCCTTCTACATTTACAGACAGTTCAACCCAGTTCCTGTCCCTGTGTAACTGGTCTGTTACTGGTTCTTTTTATTTCTACTCAAGAGCTCCCACGAATTAATCAAACCAGACCACCTCAGACATCAGGCGGTTCCCTCCTTCATTTCTTCAGTAGGCTGAATCCAGTCCCACTATTCCCCAAGAGCCTCCTAATTCTCTTTTGAAGTCAGTCCTCAACTGAAAAGCATGAACCCAGAAAACAGAACAGACCAAGTAGGATAGCAAGGTCAGAATCAAGTATAACTCTACTAAAACAGAGGTTAAGATGATGTTTGAAGTTTTTACTTTCTTTTAAAGTTTTAATATGCAAAAAAACCCATATAATGACCTCTTGTGTGCCTGGCTAATGCTCTGTACAGCCTGGTTTATATTACTGCTCAAAGTATGAATCATATAAGTGTCACACTTACACTCAAGTGTTTGCCTCAGTGCAGTGTCTGCATCACACCTTAGTTTGCTTTTACAGGGCTGGAAATTAGTTTTAGCACTGTTGTTAATATGCTTTGCAAGGTTATAGCTTGAAGATGTACAGGTAAATTGCAAGAAGATTTAGGAGACAAAAAAAACCCCTGAAGAAACAGTCCCCCCAAACAGAAAAGCAAATACTGAGTCTGATAGCTCAGATAAACTCTCAATACAACTGTAAGATGTTTTATGTTTGCCCTTCAGATATTTAGGTACATGCCCCTCAGTGGAGATCCTATAGCTTCTTTACTCTTGCAATAGGCTATAAGAGATCTTATCCAAAGTCCACAGCAGTCAGTGGAAAAGCTCTCACCATCTTTACAAACACCTGAGGTAAGCATATAGGTACATTGAGGGACTGCTTTCTTTATTTCAGTTATAGTCCCCTTGATACAACACTGAGAGCTACAAAATTGAGGCCCACAGTGGCTGTTCTTCTGAGCCCAGTCCTTTGGCATGGCTTCTTTCATCATCACTCACACCAGCATGCAAGGAGGCCCAGTCTCCTTTGCATGCAATCTTTGCATGCAATCTTTCGCATGCAATCTTTGCATGCCAGCCTTGCACGCTATCACAGCCTTTGCCAGGAAGGAGATTCTCCTACAAAGTATCAGCCTTTCACAGCTTTGTTGAAAGGAATGGGTCAGGATAAAAAGCTGTAGCCCAGCAGTTCAAGTTTGGGAGAATCAAGCAGCACTATGATGGGGCAGGGAAGTGGCACTGCAAAGATTTTTCTTAAAACAAATCAGGCTGAAAGAGCAGGCAAGTTTACAGCATCATGATGGAGAGTGTGAAAGTGATCTTGGAAAAGCTTTGGGACTTGCGAATGGAGAGGTTTACAGCTAGGAAGGTAACTGGAAACTGGGACAAAATGCAGTAGGAATATGCCTGAATAACATGATATTGTTTTTTGATAAGATGGATGTCTTTCAGATAGAGGAATACAAGTCAGTCAACTCTCTGTGGACATGTATGGTATCAATGGGTATTATTAACTAAAACTGTGAAAATGGGGACCAGTATAGAAATGACTAGGGGATGAGAACATCCCTGGGACAAAGGATTCTCCCTCAAAGAAATTTAATGAACAAGGACAGTTTTATCAGGAATGATGCTAAGCATCAATTCAGTATGATCATTGACAAAGAAAATGGGAACATCCTGTAGTATTTATTGATGTAAAAAAGCTGGAGGTATTATCAGCACAGAGAAGGCTTGTGATGCCATACAGGTTGAACCAAGTGACCTAGAGGGCCAGGCTAATGAAACAAAACAAAGTTTAATAATTTACAAAATTCAAGCTCATGCACATGGGGACAAGTTACCCAAGTTTTTGCAATAGTCAGGAGTCCTGACAGCTGAACACAAGCATGGAAGGAAGCCTATGTGTATAGGTCTCCTGGTGACCCAGAGCTCTGATCCAGCTCTTTCCACTCAGCTTCCAAAGCCAAACTGGGCATGAGAGGGAAACAGGCATGCACAAGACGATGCAGGGAAAGGATTTTCAAAAAATGCAGATAAAGAATAGTGCCCACTGGACATGAATAGCCCTGGGGAAATCTCAGAGGGTTGTTGCATGCAGCTTTCCTTAGCCATGTTTATATTGAAGAAATAGATTGAGTGAACATGAAGCAGGTGCTGACCATGGGATTACTAGGAAGATCATTTTAAGACTCCAGACTAGACAAGTCTGTCTTTTCAACCAAAGGAAAACTAAGGCTGAGAACAGACATGACTGTTCTTTGTAAATGCAGTAGTAGAGTGAAAGCCCTTACTCTGGAAATCATGAGCCCATCCCTCACTACTTGAGGAGCCCTGTGCTGAAGCAGTCTCCAAATAGGTGCAGTGAGGACAAGAAGTCTCCCCGCTTCCTGGACCTGGGTAAGGGCTTGAAATCAATTATACAATGGTTGTAAATAAGAGGACCAACCTTCATGACACAGGAAATTTTTTCCAGGCCCACTTGAGCTGCAGAGGAAGTGCCAAGAAGTCAACAAAACTTAGAAAGATATGGATGACACATGCTTACAGAATGGAAAATGGAAGACAGAAAAGACCATTAAAATACAGGGAGGAAGCCCTGAGGTACTGCAGTTGTCTATAATCAGTAGTATTTGCTTGTGAGAGTTCTATGCACATAAAGCTACACATAATTAAACCCCCCACACTTTATCCCTCGATTTTAAGATGCCTATTAACTCAAAATATTTAATAAGACAATTAAAAATACTATTTCTTTCCTCCTTTCTTAATGACATGGCAACAGAAGTGACCCTACCTGTGCCAGTTTGCACCACAGCAAGCACACATCCTCACTGTGCAGTCCAGAGCCTACGTGGTGGTACCAGCTCCAAGCATCACTTTCCTCCTATAGGTAGCAAATATCCCTCAGCACAGCCATCTGCAGTTCATTATCTCTGCGAAGAGGAAATGGAGCATTATGCTATGTTGAACTATGTCCCTAAACATCTATTGTAAAGAAGAAGAAAGTGAATACAAATTGACTGCAAAGGAAATCCAGAGAAAGGACAAAAGCAACAATACCAGATTTATTAAACTTGACCTTTTTTTGTTGGTTTGTGTTTTTTTCTTCAATTTACAAAAATTTCAAAAATCTCCAGGAAAATGTAATGGACCAGACTGCATTTGTTCCACTCAGATAACAAGCTTCCTGAAAACCCATATGAAATAGCACAGAATGAAGCTTTGGCTTCACAGGAAAATGTCATCACTATTTGATAAAGAAATCACTAAACAATCTGTGCCCAGTGCTTCAGTATTTTGCTTTAAGTCTGCTTTGTCAAGGAGGAAGGGCAGGAGCAGAGTTTCCTGCCAGGTTACTCATTGCTGGCAAGAGGATAGAAATCAATGTTTGCAAATCTACAGTGTGCTGAAAGGAGATATTTACTGAACTGAAATAAAAGGTTAACTGCCAAGGACTATGATTTTCTTTCAGGATATTTGTATTATCTACTGATCATAGTCCAGGTCTGAATTTGAAAATAGTCACACATGCAATGAGTTTAGTACATTTAGTAGCAGCTGATCAGTTTGTTGACTTGGGCTGATTATGCACAAGTTTTAAACCCAAACTCAGAGTAATTATGTCATTTTCTTGGTCAGTTAGAACTGTGAGGTAAGAATTGTCTATGATGGCAAACCTGCACAGAGAAATGCATATTGGAGTCCAAAGGGCACTTGGCTCTTCCATGTTATCAGGCCTTACTTTGGCAAGATTTTCCACTGGATGAAAGACCAGGCTCCCATATGTCACCCCTATCCTGCTGGCTTCTGTGATGCCATGGACATAGTGCTCACAGGGGCTGGAAGGACAGGTAGGGACCTACAAAGATGCGGTGACAATATCACAGTTTGACATAATGGACCAGCTTAAACAGGGAGAGGGCTATAACGAGGGATGAGTTGTTCCAGACCTCCTTCTCATGAGGAGACACACACTCTTTCTTATACTATGGGGCTAATGGTGAGTAGGGAATAGCTGCCCATGGTGGGTGGTGTGCAGGCATCAATGACGGAGCAGCAGCTGTGTAGCGCTGGGCTCTGGGCTACCACCTCACACAGCAGCCAGGCACTGCCCTCATTTATTGACACCTTTGAGAGAGGAGCAGGATTTTACCTACATTCTGATGAGAAACTATGCGCCAGCCTTGCCTTGAGAGACCATAAAATAAACTAATTGCACAACTGTGATTCATCACACGACATACTCCCTATGCCAAACACCTTGGCAGCAGTACCAGCTATCCAGGAGTGAAGATTGGACAGTTATGAGATCAAACAAAAAGTAAGTGCAATGTATCATCCAAAATAGTGACATTCTAGATTTCTTTTATTTATGTGGCCTCATGACTGTCTGTCTCTCCATGGAGGACAGTTATCATTGTTTGTTTACTTAAGTCCTATAGATCACTATTTAACATGTACTCTGGCTTAACAAACAAACAAAAAAACATCTGTGTTTGTAACTTTTAATTTTCAGAATGGTTTTTGATTTTGCTGGTTTTTCCATCTTTTCTTTCTCTCTTTGGCTAAAGAAAACAAAATTTGGGAGGAGGATGGAGAGAAGAGGCAAAACTAGAAAAAAGATCTTGTCTGATGAAATTTAAAAAGTAAATCAAGGCTGCATTTTTCATACAGCTTTTTCTTTGGAAGATTTGGATACTGAGATTTCAAGAAAAGGACCTATTTCCACTGAGAAAAAGAGACTGGGATTTTTTCCTTTTGAAAAGTTTGAACGGGCTTCGTCGAGTACTTCTCAAAGAGTTAACCAGAGAAACATAGAAACATATGCTTTCCAATTCATATTTACAATGACTTCTTTCTAAAACTTATGTACCACTGTAAGACTGTCTAATGCATTAGTGCCCAGGGACAGGATGGAAGTGAGTATTGGTGTGTACCTTAGTCCTAGGAGGAAAATATCCCCTTCAATATTTTTTGCTTTTACTCAAAAATACCTAAACCCGCCTTGATTCTCTGCACTCCATGCATGCCAAGAAGGCAGCCAAGAACTAGAACTCAAGGATATTCTTTTCTTCTTTCCAAATAGCATATTTCCCCACTCAAAAGGGGAAAAAAAAAAAAATCTCATCAGTCTGTGGACTTCCAGGAAGCACCGGGATTAATTTATAGTTGCCAGGGTTCAAGCTCTGTTTCTTTAGTCACTGGCAAGAAGGGGGCTATTTTACATCCTTATTTACATAATTAATGAATTGAGGAGACTGCTTAGCAACCTCTTATCAAGCAGCATGAAACTCACCTTCCTAAAAACAGACTCACTAAGATGTGGTGCCATCACTTAGCTCTGATTTAGTGTGTGTTAAAAGGGGAAATTATGACTTTACTTCATGTTACACAGACATATTTTTTTCATGTTCTCTAAAGGTTTCATTTGCTTTAAAGGTACATTTTTATTTATTGTTAATGATCCGCTTTTCTACTCAAGAAGTCTTTTATCTGTTATTTCCTCATAAATATTTTATTATGCTAAAAGTATACTAAATTATGTTGCATTTTCACTATTCTGTTTCCTCAACAAGGAGCTCTTAGATAATGACAAAAGTGGCTTGTCTTAGGTGGAAGGAGACTGAGGTCAAATGCAAGAAAGAAATTATACAGGCTCTAAAATGTTGCCTTAAAGTGAACTCAAATGTTACAACTGCCATCTCAAAGTTTACCCCCTGAAGGGATGAGCCAACAACCACTGCCTTCTCTGGGGAGCTTAATCCAGAGGTGGTTCATATGCAAAGGATGGTGTTCTGTTACCTGAAACATGATAACCAGTTTGCACCATATTACACCTGCTCAGTATTAAACTGGGCCCATCTGAGCATGAGACAAAAGCAGGGACAGAAAGAAGAAAGCTTGATGGCCTCCCATACCTGACTGCAGCCACAAACAGTGAGGGCAACTCTAGGCTCAGGCGCTCCCTGCCAAAGTGAATTTGGCCTTGCAGGTAGTTGATGGGCAGAGAGGGAAGCAACTGGTTCTGGCTTATGCCCAAGGTCAAACCAGTCTCTCCCAAGACACCTTCGTAGCTGCTTGCTGTTTTATAGCTGCCCATGATGAAACCCCATCTCTCTTTCTACTTTAAGTTTTAATTTAAAAGTCATTCAAGCTGCTTGGAGAGGCACCTGGCTTTCCAGGCAAATTACTAAAATAGTTTCTTCACATTTTTTTCCTTCCCTCTGAAGCCAGCAGGTGACATCTGGAAAACATACAAAACAAAGAGCAAATTGTAATTTCAAAAAGATTAGTAACTCCACCCATCTGTGTGGGTGATGCAGCCCGTCTGACAGGCTCCCTGTCCTCCTGGACTGCAGAGCAGGGAAGCTCTGCTGAAGCGGAGCTAGCATCCTAGTGGTGCAGCACTTCCCACCACAGATACCTCAGTATGTCTTGTATCAAAGGCAAGGGGAATGTTTTGACCCTTCAGTGAAAGAACATCCTGTGGGGCTTTGCTAAAACAAATACAAGGTGCAAGCTGGAGTGACTCAGTACTAGGAGAGAGTATTTGTGGTGAAAGAAGGAAGAAATCTCGTCACTGCAGAATGCAACGTTGGTACGTTGGCACAGTGTTCTGCTGAGAGCTGAAGGTAGTCCTGCCAAAACCTTACAGCCACAAGTGATCCTTCTTCACCTCAAAGAGAACATGGACATCAGAGACAGGAGAAGCATGCATCATGGTCTTTGTCACCAACCCAACCTCTTCATCTAGCCCTGCTGCTGGCTTAGGACTTCGCACCGGTGCCTGTCAGAGAGACTTCAGTATCACAGCTTTGTGTCTATCTGCTTCACTGCATGGGCTTAAAATGTGGATCTATGTGCTTAAATGCACAGGAGTAAAAGGAAAGGGATTTAAAGACAAGAAACTGTGAGACACCTGAATAGGCAGGAAATACACAAGCCCTTTCTCCTGGGTTTCTGTGTCACACATCCACACAAGCTGAGATGTCTGCCTGCATTTTGTCTGACATACCTGCAGGCTCACCAATAAGGTGCTTTTTTTTTTTTTCTCTGCAACTCTTTCAACACTGTTAAACCAGCTTTTCTCTTTTCTCATCTTTTCTTCTCCTTTCTCATCTTTTCTCCTCCACCAGCCTGGGACAGGAAGGAAAGGGATTCCTCAGCTGCTCCATCACCACTGCCCTCCATGGTCTCAGGCAGATCACTGTCTTCTTGTGAACCAGCCAAATGGAGGAATGAATGTCCTTTTGCTTCACAGACATAGTAGCAAGGCAAAAAGAATAATATTAAATGACTACAGGTACTTAAGGTCTGCAGCAATGTGTGCCATATATACACTGGAGATCTTCAGGAACAAGAGGTGCTGCAGAGCTGTAGGATTGCTTTATTACCCAAAGAAAATTCAGTATATATGATGTGGAGGCACTGAATTTCCCCTCTCCAGTGGCACTTGTGTGCAGCCCAGTAGGCTTAGCTTGCCTGTGCAGGCTGCCCCAAGCAGGTATGGTGCCAACCACCCCAAGAAGGCAGTGCCCCTCTTCACAGTCAGTTCCTGCTCTTCCAGGGCTCATAGGTTGGGAAATGCACAGCATAACTGACATTGTCAAGTCCCAACATTCCCCATAGCTTACTGTGTAGGTGAACCTAAGCAACCCAACACTTTTAGGTGCAAAACTGAGAAACACAGCAGTCATGCACAAGAGCTGTGTGAACCTGCATGTGTTTGCACAGCGGGGAAGAGGCAGGCAGAGAACCCACTTCTCTCCTATTTTACTTTGTCAGCCTAAGCAATTTGCATCTAGGGCAATGGCTGCATGGCCAAGAGCAGACCAGGATCCCAAATTTTGTTACATTTTGGCCCCTCTAGGGGTGGGATACAACCTTGAGCTCGATGTTGTTCTCATGTGTCTGTCCAGCTTCCAGACCGGAACTGGTGGTTACCTTCTCATCTAGGAGCAGGAGCCGAGGAGAGTATGTCTGGTTGCACTCTCCTGCTGCACCACATCCCCTGCCTGACAGATTTTAGAAATGTGATTGTGGAAGAGTCCCAGGCTCCAAGACTGCAGCAAGAGCAGGGATGAGACAGAACCTGCCTGAGCCATGTGTCCCTCATCATTTTTGGCACATACGAGTACAAGAAAACCCCATGCTATGCCTTGGAACTCATAAAAAATAAATCAGCTTAGTCTTACTGTAAGTGTATTATAAAGTTTACACAAAAGGTTAATGGAAAAATTATTTAAACTTTGCAGAGACATGTTGGCTTTGGCTTGTCTGAGTGACAATGGAAAAGGA
This sequence comes from Actenoides lindsayi, assembly GCA_025331215.1. NCBI lineage: Eukaryota > Metazoa > Chordata > Aves > Coraciiformes > Alcedinidae > Actenoides > Actenoides lindsayi. The sequence goes on from WTSP01013081.1 coordinate 36,917, forward strand.
GGATGAGGAACATGTAACACTACTTTATTACAGACTTAAAAAATGTTAAACTAACATCCCCAGCCAGGCATTTCAAAACAATGCCTAATATTCTGTGGTAAGTACTTATAGTAATAATTAAATCACATTTTCTTTCAATACTGCTCGTATTGTAGATGAGCACAAAGTCAAATTCATGTCAACAAATGGTTTAATGGGTGACATTACACTGATTGTGTAATGACACATAGGAGAACTGTTACTGGTAGACCAACAGAGCCTGAGCCATTCCAGCATGCAGAAGGACGAGGTAAAGCTCGAGTGTCCTGCTCAGTCCTCCATGCCCGGATAGGGAGCTTACTTTTGGGCAGACATGTGGGAGGGAGAGTCCATGTGACCAGTAGGAGGCAGAAAGAGGTTCAGATGGTTCTGCGGTGATCAGAGGAGATGAGGAGTAGCTGCCACACGGGAGAAAAAAACATATCTTTGCCATGGATCTGGAGGCTTTTCTCCCAAAGGATGTGACATAATCAGAAATAAGGAAACTACTCAAAAAAGGCATAGCAATTTTGATGGAACCCTCAGTCTCTTCAGTAGGCAATGGGAAGCTGGTGGAGGAGAAGCAGGTGAGAGATCTGACTGGTGAGAGGGAGAAGAGTGACCAGGAGATATGCAGGTGCTGAGGGCCAGAGGCAGAGAGGGTATACAAAGCAGGAGGTATGGGCAAGTATATCAGAGACTCTAGAAGCAAGAGGTAAACGTCAGGGGGATATTTTTCTATGAACCATCATGTCCAGAGGGTTTTCTGTTGCTTGTTTCCTCCTCCAAGCTCATAATGAGGAAGCTTTGGGTAGCTGAGAAGAACAGAGACAGAAAATCCAGAGGACCAATGTGAGAGACCTCCGAGGTAGACCAAAGACTTATACACCTGGAAAGAGATCTCTTGAGGCTATTTCCAAACACAATGTATACAGTATAACACTCTTACCTTCATTCTGGGAAACTTTTAGAAGACAAGTACATGAAACATGATCAGTACTTCCCTCTGTTGATAAATCAACAACAACAAAAAATGGCATGATGATTAATTTGACTCGCTTGGTTTGCTTCATATGTGGTCTTGCAGAATGCCAGCTGCACAGATGCTGAGGCAAAACCAAACTAAAAATATTTTTCCTTGTGGGATGCAAAGAAGACCACAGATTCCAATTCAAACCCCAGGTTTCCCCTTAGGTTTTGGTTCTGAACAGGATCCCCAAAACTTTGGAGGACCATCTAACCTGCAGTCACATCTCCTATGGTAAAGGAGTAGAAAACATGGAAGATCTCAACGAGATTTTCTAAATTATCATACCTTTCTAGACCCTGGTTTTGTTCAGGCTTACCCCAAGCCTGAACCAGTTCTGAAGACTGGGATCACAGTGCAGAACACACCAGGGAGATGCAGCATCTGCTCTCTCTGAACATCTCCTTAGGAAGAGATAAGTTTCGCTAGAAGTCAAAACCTGCCCACTTTTATATAATGGCTTGTCTAAGTGCATTGCATCCTGTCCCCTGTCACCATGCTGCTAGCCAGGTATGAAAAACATTTTCTCTCTTCAGCCCTTATGCACCTCTATAACAATTCCAAAAAATGGAGCTGGTCATTCTGCTGAGCAAAGCAAAATCATTGCTACCAGTAGTGAAACTGTCCAAAGAAAAATTAATTTCCTGAGCTGGCATGTCTTGCCCAATTAATCTTGTGGCAGTCTGGCCAAAGTCAGACTGCATTTGCTCTTTGTTTCTTTTCAGACAGAACTACACGTGTTCGAGCAAACTTGGTGACTTGGATGTCATAACTTCTCAGAAAATGGGATTGTAGCAACTGTAGAAAACTGAGTTGGAAGCACATCTCTAGGCTTCCCCATAGCCCCTTATTACTTCTTTAGCATAACAGGATGGCACAAAAACCATGTGAAGTAGTTTTTACTTAGTTGGGCAGAGTAAAATTGTAACCATGATTTCTAAATGTTGCCTAAGGAACCAACCTGTTCGATCCTCTTTTTACGTCTTCTTGGCTGACATATGAAGCTTGGAGCCAAGATTTCCAGTTATCCAGAAAGCCAGAAATGGTACTCAGAATTGTTCCAAATGAAACTCTTACTGCAATATTTTGAAGCCATCTGTGCAGCTTCTGACCAAACAAACTCCCTCCCCTTGGAGGGCAGGCTATGGCACAGTGTGATGGCAACCCAATGCTTTCTATTTGCTGTCTATGACTTCAGCTGAAAACACCGCAGCATTACACATCCTATGGCATGTCCACAAAAACTTCTTGTGCTAGCAAGAGGTAACAGCCTGGAAAGCAGCTCTACCTCATGAAAATCATAGACCTGTTGCTGTGACATGCTATAAGTTCATATGCCCAGAAAGGAATAAATTAAACCACCAAATTAAATAAGGATAGCCTTCACTTTTCTGAGAACCTCATCCATAACCTCCTCTAAGTCTTTACACTGATTTGTTGCAGGCTAAGCCAGTGGCTGTGCTGTACACATACCATATTTCCTTGACAATCTCCATTGTAAGACCCTCTTGCAGCTTAATCAGAAGTTTACCTGTCTTTAAACCCATTGAGCAAGATTTGCATTCTGTGAAGATGGTTGATCACATCTGAACTACAGTCAACTAACTAGGTGTAATGGATGGAAGCAGGGCTGTCTGTGAGGCTGAGGAGCCTGACTCAGAGACAGCTGCCCATGAGCAATGGGACCCCATTTGCCCTGGCTGGCTCTATTTCAGGGCTGAGTAGGAGGTGCAGGACACACAGCTGCTGTTCCTGGGTGCTAATGGCTGTGGGGAGTCTTCAGACCACAGCAGCAAGATGTAATTTTAGGGGTCCTCCAGGATGGGAGGGATGGGCATGCAAAGAATAGTAATAAAACCCATGGTTTGAGTGCAAAAGCAGGGATACAGTGGAAGGAACAGATTGTGAAAAAGAGCCGAGGAGTACCTGGGAATGTGGGGCTGACTACCTGACTCAGGAGATAGATTTGGGAGAGAGAGAGAGAAGGAAGAGGGAGAGGTGTATACTGTAAGTCAGAGCAGCTGTGGGGCATGTTGGGGGGGGTCAGGTGGGACCAGATAAACTGATAGGTAGAAAAAGAAACTTAGATTTGGAGCTGAGGGGAAGACTAAGACGTGAAAAAGATAAAAGATCTGGAGCTGGCAGCTAAACAGGAGAGAGGTAGAAGCTTGCACTAATAGAGACTAGAGTCAGTGAAGAGATCCTGAGAGAAAGATTATGTTATCAAAGTCTCAAGGCTGGTTCATGTGGCACAGAAAACCTTAAACCTAGCTTTTCTTAACAACTGGATGTTTAATTTACTATCTACATTATGTTGCTTCAGAGGAGAATTCACAGGTAATGACTGCACACATTCTTTCAAGCACACATAGCCCAGAAGACTCAATGAAGGGCTGACATCCATGTGTGGCTGGGGTGACTTTTGAGGTGGATAAGCCACCAGGAAAGAAAGCCATCTCAGATAAGCACCTTTGGTAAGTCTGTGCCAGTTGGGAACAGAGCCCTGAAGACAGAAACGAAGCCCTTCTCAAACCACCCTGATGCCTGTCAGTGCCTACCTGCTGCAATGCTGAGGAGTTGCTTCCCAGCTGGGACACCTTCCACAGTGACCACCCTCCCCACAAGCACAGCAAGAGGAGGACCATTGTGTACTGCCTTTCCCTCTGCATCTGTGAAGGAAAAGATGGCCTAGGGGCTGCAGTGCAGCATCAAAGGAGCCTGAGACTGTCAGAGAGGACAAGGAGCATATGTGCAGTGAGGCTAAGCTAGCAGCCAGACCCTTTCTTGATTCAGAACCTTCATGATAGTTCTGCAAGCTCAGAAAAGCCTTTCCCCACCCCTGGGCCATTACTCCAGAAGGTCTTGCTGCTCATTCTGGAAAAAAAATGCAAGCTGCCTGTTTGGTACCTTGTTGACCACTCCACCAATGCCTGGGCAAATGTGTTCCCCAACTGCCCGTGGCTCTGCATCATGGAATGTGCACTGCCTGCATCCTGTCCTCTGTTGGCAAAGCCACCAGGCCCGTTGTTGTGAGCTCCCCTCCTCCTGGGGCAGAAGGGGGATGGGATACCCTGTAGCTCCATGGAGTTTTTCCCAGACTGAAGGAGCAGCTGGTTAGAGAAGCCTTATGGCCCCCCCAAACCACTGGAAGGACTTCAGCCAGCCCTGTATGATCCCCCAGGCAGATCCCACACATCTTATAGTCCTGCCTGAGGGCCTCCATAGGGTGAAGAATGTATACAAATAAGCCAGAATGGATGGTGTGTAGATAAGCAGCCCAGGTGAGCAGGCAATGGCACCAAAAATCATTCCCAAGCCATGTGGCACAACTTTCCAGGGATACTAACCTGACTTTTCTTTCCTGCTAATAGTGGGGTTCAGGTCAGGCATGTGGCAGGAAACAGCTTCCTCCACAGAGGTAGCAGAAGGCATGGACATCTCTTCAGCTCAACAGGCAGTTCTGTGGGGTGCCTCCTCATCGACACTGAGGTGATGCTTGTGTGGATCAGCATTTCAGGACACTCTCCTTGAACACATGAAGGTGCTCCCAGCTACAAAGGCAAAGTATCTAACTTTTCCCATTGTTTAGACAAACCCAGTGTGGCATCATGTGGTGTGGGTTTATCCCCTTTTAAACCAGACAGACATGCTACCAGAAAGCCATCATAAAACAGACCCTCAGGCACACCTACCCCCCAGCCCCACACACTGCTGCTGTTTCAGCAGTCTCTAAAAGCTCTTTCCAGGAGAGAGCAACAGCTATAGACATCTCTCTGCCCATGGCGCACCAAGCCAGCTCCTCTCCAGGCAGCATGTCCCGTGGGGCAGAGCCGGTGAAGGGATCTGACTCATGCATGAGTTGCCTGTCAAGGAGCAGCTGGAGGCACTCAGCAGTCCTGGGGTGCTGGACACAGAGCCTCCTCAAAGCTGTGAAAGGCGTACTCTGGGGTTTTGTTATGGGCCGTGTCCATGGAGCCAGAATTTATGGGGTTCATGGCCAAACAGATGGACTTCACTGAAAGGAGGGGGAGGCCACCTGAGGAAGGGTAACAGGAGCCAACACCAAACATGTGTAGGGCTCCTTAGCAACGTGAAACTAGCCTAAACATGCCATTGCATCGCAGACTTCTGGTTATCCATATTATCTCCCATACTTACATACACTAAAACTCTCCCTGGACTCCAGCACCTTCAGTGGCCTCCGTCCAACACCCTCCCTGAACTGTTCCATCCTGCTCAACAAAGGTCATGAGACAAGTCCTAGAATCCCTTGCCACCTTCCACACCAAGTAACATAGTATCAAACACCAAATGCACCTCATCCTGACCCTCTTTTTCACCCTGGGATATTAAGGTTCTTTTTTGTCATCGATCTAAGAGACAAAGAAGAAATTCAGAGCAGAGGTTTCTACATGGATACAAGTACCACCAGCAGTGCTCAAACAGTGTCACAAGTGCTGATGGCTTGTGGACACCCAGAAACAGCCACAGTCAGCAGTGTCTGTCACAACTGTTGTTGGCAACAGTGCTGATGCTAATTCAGAAAATCCTTACGCTGGCCAATGACTACATTAACACTGTCCTTTAACTTGTCCCCCAGTGCCACCTCTGTGGGTTTTCCTTCAGTTGCAGTCCTTCACCATACCTCACACATGCTGCTCAGCACTCCTGCATGTATCCAGTGGATGCCTGCTGCCTGTCCTGCCTGAGATGCTCATGGCAGAAACATTGTAAGGGGCAAGCCAGGGAGCCTTCTCCTGGAAAACATAGCCAAGAGCGGGATCATGGTCAGCATTTGCTTCTTTCCCACATACAAAAGCCTCATCATGCTAGGCCTGACATGCGCAGCACAGGGCTCTGTCCTCCTCTTAAAAGATTTTTCCTTGACTTGTTGCCTTTTGTTGCAAAGCCAAATCTCCTCTCTGGATTTCCTTTCACTGCTCATGCAAAGCTTGTCCTCTTGCTGCTACCTTCAGCAGCTCTGCCAATGCCCATGGCAGTCTAACACTGTCCCATGAGCACAGGGGTGAAACAGGGCTAGTGTAAAATCCCCCTCTCCCTCCCTATCTGCATCATCTGTTCAAAACCAAAACAGTCTCAAGGCATCTCTGCTCCATGTTCTGGGTCCTGTGATCAACAGTGTGTGCTTTTACCAGGACATAACCCAGCTGGTCTTGTTTCTGCTAGCTGCTCCCCACTGTTATAATGTGATTGATGAGCAGAGAGAGCTAAACAGGGGAAAAAAAATACAGAGCAAAGAAAGAAATGGGAGAGAAGGCGGTGGAGGAGAAAGGTGGAGGAAAAATAACACTTATAATAGTGGAAAAAGGAAAACATAGAAGAAAGAAAAGGAAGATGGTGACAAGCAAATAGAAGAAGGAAAGACAAAATAGTGGATAAATAGTGTAAAGCAACAGAAAACTAACGAAGTTAAAAATTGAGTGAATGAAGAAAAAATAGCAGAGACAGTCCCCACCTTGAAGATACACATTATGAGAGAAGCCCGTTTGACCAGTCCACAGTAAAAAGCTTGGTCATGAGATAGTAGATACTGCCCTTTCTGTGGGACTCAGGCAGTCAGTTGCCGCACATCAAAGATGCCCGAAGAGCATTTTGAGGGATTTATCTTAACAGGATCAAAGGCAAAATCTCTTCTACAAGCTGGAAAGGGTCATCAAATCAGTTGTCAGGATGCTGATCTTCTGCAAGTTCATGCTCAGTTTGCTTGTCAGTAGCGTGTTTGTGTGCCCATGTCCTGCTCTCTGCACTGGCCTGGGCACCACAGATGGGCAGACAAGGGAGCTCACAGCGTTCCAGTTTTCTGCCTCCATGGTCCCTGTGAAAGTGAGGCCAAATATATACACTACATGCAGAAATCTGTGTTCTCTTCCAATGTAGCTATGCAACTGGTTTTAAAGTTGGTCTCTTTCTCACAAAAGGCTATTTGAACTCTGCTTTTTTCATTTTTTTTTCATTGCTAGGATGTAAATCTTACCACAAAAGCCCACATTTTACCAATTTAAGGACTACTAAATGGATGCAATGCTTATGCATTAAACGTTAAACAGGAGGAAATTAACAAAACCCACTTTATCCTCTTTATCATCTTCTGAGCACACATGCTACCAAACAAATTCTGACTGAGTCATCTCCATGCAATACCACATGTGGAAGGAAGTTGCAGGCATGAATATGAGGTTGTACAAGGAAGTTTTTTGAGAGAGTTCAGAGCAACGGTACTTTTGTCCCTGTGAGGACAATTGCTCTGCTGAAGCACATGATTACTGGCACACACTAGGCTCTCTAGATCAGAAAATGCTGGATCCCTTCCATGAGCTCTTTCCTTTTGAAGCTTCAGCACTCTGTGTTTAGAGTTACTAGATATATTGGGGTTTGGAAGGAGATTTTACTAAACTGCAGGACCTAGGGTAAGATTTTCCAAAAATTCCCAAGTGATCTGGACGTACTTCTTACTACTTTTCAGCAGAGTGTGGGTTCTTGCACTGGCTGGACATGTACTAAAGCACTGCCTCACATTAGAAAATGCTCACCAAATTGCATTCATCCATACTCAGTAAACAGCCAGCAAAGAGCCAAGAAAGGAGGCATTAGGTTGTACCCTGGCCTTGGTGTCACTGGTGAGGCACCACTGCAGTGTAACTGGGGACAGAAACCAGCACCTCACTGCCTCCAGCTAATGCCAAGCAGTCAGTTGCTGCATTCAGCAAGAATAAATTCAACTTTATAAAACACTGTTTATGTCTGTGCTTGACGTGAATATTGGGAACACTCTTTTTGCAGATTCTGTAGCCATGATACTAAGTAATAGTGTTCAGCCTTGAGTTACAGCACAGAGGAAAGTTTCCCAGAGGCTGTAAACTGATATCCCTATGCAGGTATCAGAATTGGCTTCCTCAGAAGTGGCGTTCAAAGAGCAATGGGAATTTGCCCACGCAAATCTCTGCCCCTGGGTGCCTGCTATTTACATGCCAACCCAGAAAAACGGTCCTTAGCATTAAAGGCGGTGCTGGAACAACAAAGTGAGACTCTTTGGGATATGCCACTAATGAAAAGGTGTATTATCAAGAGATTAAAACATTTAGCATATAAAGACTATTTCTGAACCATTAAGGCATTTTGGTTTGAAATACTACTTGAATCTTTCCCAAAACCAAAAAAAAAAAAAAAAAAAAGACAGGAAAGTGGCAATAACATGCAAATTAAATTCAACTAAAGGCATTTAGCAAGTAGAGTAACTAACTAGCTGATTAAATCTTTTAAAACAGTTAACAAGGAATGAGATTCATTTTGTTTTAGAGCAGTGAAGGCATAGAGGCAATTGAAAGCATAAATGGAGAAGGGAAAATCTTTTAATTGCATCAGATGCAAAAACATCCTTCTAGCCCCACACATATGCAGCTCAAGAAAAGTACAAAGTCAATGTAAAGTGTTGTGTCAAGAAAAAACCCAATACAAACAACTATCTTGCTAGGGGTTTTTTTGTGCATATCTCTTAGGTTAGCAAGTCTTCAACCCTGTATAGCACAGTTTTTTAATCACCTTGCACTGAAGGAAGTTATTTCCATTATTAAACGTGGTTTTTTCATGTTATAGTTGATGGATGCAGTTATGGAGGGGTGATGATGTTAGGTGGCATTTCCCAAGGGTTGTCCAGTCAAGTTTATAAAAAGCTCCCAGAATTTCCTCAGTGGTACTGGGAAAAGGAGTGTCTGGATTGTCCTGACCCTGGAAACAGAGTGTTTCTCATTTCTGCTGTTTCTTATGTATGTTGTTACCTTGTAGATAGAGGCTACAAGGTTAGTCTAGGCCAAAGAGTATATCAGTAATTCAGAAATGTTTCTTCAACATGACACTTCAGCATGCCCCTTCTTGTTCAATTCCATCATGTGTGTGATGTTGTCTTGAAGCTGGACTATGAAACTGCTACACTTTAACATCTCAGCTTTTTGCTAGTGCAAAGCCCTTCTCCCGCCACACACCTCATCCTAGAAACTGGTATCCCAGTCTCTGAGATGGTAGCTACTGATACTCATCTTCACAGACACTCTTACCATACGTGCTCTCAGTCAAAAGTGAGGGGACTGACTCTGCAGCCACACAGACCCTTTTATCCATGTCATTATCAGATCCACATTGTGCCTTGGCTAACTAATTGTGGGTGTGCTCTTGGGCTTGTTTGAAGTCCATCTGTTGGAGCAGGACTGCAATCTCTTGGAGGAGAGGGGTTGTTTCTGTCATTTCTGGATTTCTTCCTCTGGTTGTATCTTGCAGGGTGTCGTCTTCTTCAGGTGTCTATATCTGTGAGGCAATTTCATACCTTAAATTGTGGTGGTGTCCCTTCAGTTCTGTATCTCACGACAGCAGGTTTGTTTTAGACATAGTTGGCCAAAACTTTAGCAACGTGTTAATAGGAATGTGAAGCTGACATTTTCTAGAAACAAACTCAGTAACTACCTCATCTATTTTCAGTGTCTAAACTAAAAAAGAATGTAATATGTAAACATACAGTATCAACTGCCATGAGCTATTTCAAAGTGATTTTTATCTTTGATTTTTAATATTAAAAGATGTTGGCCATACAAGCACAGAAAAATGTTTATTTTCTTTAGAAGCAAAAGGATTTTTTACATTCTTAGGAGATTATATTTGTGAAGAGTTGCATTCAAGTCTTTAGATATTAAATCCAACATGATCTAAATGCATATCCGTACAGTTCTAAATAGTGAAGCTAATCACTACGTTATTCTTTCTCCAAAGGATTAACTTTTTCCTTTGTCACATCTGACTTTTAAAAACATCAGTCTTGGCACTGGGTAGACTGCATTAACATAGAAGATGAAATCACTTAATGACAAATACTCAGTGTACTGCTATATGCTATTATTCCAAAGCATAACAGCAAACTTCAGCCTTTACAAGCAAAACACTGGCCAAACTGCTTAGTTACCAAATGTGTTTGCACTTGTGTTTACAAATGGAACACATCCCTTCCCTCTTTTAATTAAAAAATAAAAATAAAAAAAAAAATCCTTGTAATTTATGAAACTAAGCCTCCACTTACTTGCCAAAGCTTGGACAAGAGAACGTCCCTTCCAGTCAAACACCAAATGTAGTGACTGCACTTCTCCCCATCATCCCATTGCCACACCCTGTGTCGTTGGAGAAATCTCCACCCCACTCAGAAACAATTCATCTCCTCTGGATAAGAATGCAATGTATGCTAGGAAAATCAATTAATCTTTGGCAACAGTGTGTTCGTGGACACTGGAAGAAGTCCCATGTTTCTAGTGTACATAGGTGTGATAATTCTTCCTGATCTGATAGCACTATTGTGAAATGACTCTATTTATATTTCTGAGAAAGTCAGGTATTCAGTGCTGTCTGCAAGAGAAAAGCCTGTCAATAAACCAGGGATGCAGCTCTGCAGAGGATTCTGAGAACTGTCTGGGAAGTGGGATAAACTAGCCCAGCAGAGAGGTGATACCAATGGTATCCAAAGGTTCAGGAAGAAGTCAACATTTTGTAGCTGATCTCTCTGAGAACTGATGGAAAACTAGTGAAAAAAAACCCCAACCCTCCAGTATCATCATGTTACAACAGGAGCAGCCAATCTAGAGCAACAGACTGACTGACTGGCCAACACTATAACATCATATTTTCCATGGAGGCTATGTTAGAAAACAAAAGTGCACACTAAGGGCAAGCCTCATCAGCTGTGCAGGTCTGTCCCAGTAGAGAGCCTTTGAAGAAAAATCACAAGCCTTCACGTGGGGTTAGAACCTTCTTGGTGTATGACACAGCTAAATGGAGAGAAAAGAAGCAATTCCCGCTCCTTCCCCTAACAGAGGTTTTTCCAGACTTCTCTGTCCTTGAAGGAGAGATAAGTCAGTATGGCTTTGGTGCAAAACATGCGAACAGATGTAATATCTAACGCTTGTTTATCCAAGCACTGAATTTTCCCCATCACATTATCATTTTCCCCAGCACACAATACAGTTCAAAATTCCCTATTGGTCTGTAGGGGAGATTCCTGTACCGCATGGTAAAATTCTCACCCATCCACTTCAGTGGGGCTAGAATTTAACCCAGGCTCTCTTTCCTTCTATGGCCTTTTTTCTGCCCAAGGAGGAAAAGTTTGTGCTCATAGGGCTGGTTTCTATACACACCCAGTTACACCAAGCCATGGCTTGGTTCTGCACCATCCTTCACATGCATGTCCCCACCTTCATGCCCTTACAAGCCACAGCAGCAGCAGGTGAAAGAGCATCCAGCACTTTTTTACTGAAGTGCTTTCAGTAAAAACACTTCTGTGGCCTTCAGATTTTGCCATTTCATTATTCTGAGTTGGTTACTTTATTTTTGTGTTATTCAGCCCGTGTTTCAAAATACATCGTCCTCTCCATGACCTGAAGTAAACTAAAAGGTACCATATGCTAAAGGATTTTGAAAAGTGCATACATTATCTGAGCAAATATGCAGAAATCAAGTCCATTGTGGGGCTCTTTCCTTACAAAAATCCCATTCTTGAGGTGTGATACGTAACATGGATGCCTGCCAGACATTTATTCTTCTTTCTCCTCACCATGTGCAGAATAAATTAGGGGCCAAAACACAGTGATGTGAGATAAGGACAAAAATGATATCTCATACCACCATAGCCCAAGGCTTGCAGGAGACTCTTCCATCTGCCGTATGAGGGCAGGCTGGTGGAAGCTGTGTGTGCCCAGCTCCCTCCTTTGCTCTCCAGTGCAGGGGGCTGAAGTGACAAGAGCAGAGCCCTGCCAGATACGAATATTCAGTGGGGTAGCCCATGGTGATACTGTACCTTGTCCTGCTGCTGGGGCAGCAAGAAGGAGCACTTTATCCCTGCAGGGGTACACCTGGGTACCATGAAGGCCAACCAGCAGGGAGAACCACCAGTATAGCTACTGAAGTATGCCAGACAGGAGGAGGAGTTCCCTCTCTGTCCCAAAGTGTCCACAGTGAGGCACCCAGATGTTCCAAAATGCTAACACCATTTGCTGGTGGAGGTCTGATCCAGGTGTCCCCAGTGCTGCCAAAGAGCATGTTCCTAATGGAGCTGCACGATCCCAATGCCCATGTAAATCATCATGTCGTGTCCCCATTCAGATCCGATTGGTCTCTGCATGCCCACCAAGCTCTGGGTGAGTCTCCTTGGGATGCCAAGGCTTCCAGCTCAGGTGCCGACATGCCAAGGAGGACTCTGCCTCCACTCACACTGGTCACTGAAGATGGTCACCAAACCTGGCAGGGGTACAAAGTCTAGAAAAGACTTTATTTTTAAAATGCTTTCCCCAGGAGGAGAAAAAGTAGCACACTAAAAAAGAAGCTGTGCAAAAGCTGAACGGACACATGCAACATCTTGCAATGAAAGTCCGACTTTAGGATTAGATCATTTTAATAAGCAACAATAGCAGTGTTTGCCAAAATACGTGCACTGTTATGTCTCTCTAGCAAAGGACTGTGTGCTGAAATCTGCATGTTGTGTGGCAACCCTCATTATCTTCTATAAAATCAGATTTATCTCCTTGATTTATAAGCAGTCAACTGATCAGTTCCATTAAGCCACCCTTAGCTGGTTTACTGTATTTGCGTGTCAGTGTTTTCTAAAAAAACAGTAAAAACTGGTGTGAACAGAAGTTAAAGCCTCAAAATAAATTAAAGAGTGAAAAAAAGGGTTTTTGCAAAATTAAGTCAAATGAAAATTACTTTAGGCATGTGAAGAGATTTTGTCACAGGCTTCAATCTGCAACCTGTGTTTCAAATAATTAAAATATCTTGCACAGAAGAACTGCATCTAACTAAATAAAATGCTATCACAAAATAGTATTACCACAAGAAAAGAGTATTAGAAGCAAGCACAGAGTCTGAAGAAATCAGAAAGACTCTGATTAAGAGTCAAGGAATTATAGGCATAGAAATTAAAATGGCAAGGAGTTGGAAAGAAATGAAGTTTTTCTATCATATATAGAAAGAGTAGGACTGAAAAGTGAGGCTGATGAGCAGAATGGAGAAGGTTGAAGTGAAGAATAATTTAGAAAAATCCCCAAACCTGAGCTTTAGATAAAAATGGTCATCACTGGAACAAAGTTGTGAAGGCTAATAACAGTAGTTGGAGAGATTAGTTGCCCAAAACCAGGGTGCAAGTAAATTTGGAAAAAGATAATGCATAAAATGTAGACAACACATATGTTCCTTCTGCTGTAATTCTGGAGAATCTAGCACCTCAGATGGGAAAATGGTGAAGTCAAAGTAACTAAAGGCACTGTGACAAATGAAAAAGGCAATAAAACTTGAAATGCATTTATTAGGGTCGACATGACTTTCAGGGTACAAGATAACTGATTTCTGGAAGAATAAAATGCAAAAGACCTTTTCCTTTTGGCCTTGAAGAACATTTCCTACTGCATTGCTTGTGGAGATTGCTGCAAGTGACAGCAGACTAAAAGCAGAGGAGAACAGGCTGTACAGCAAGGGCATGATTGTATTGAAGGGAGGTTATTAATGCAGTTCATGCAGTGGAAAGTTTTGGATATTATGACAACACTTTCAGGAATGAACCTGAATAACTTGTTACAGTGTATCATGTGTTAATGAAATCTGCTGCTAATGTAACACAGAAAAGAACTTCCAAGAGAGAAGTACAGCAATAAAAATTTTGGGAAAATCTTGATGACCTTCCTTGAAGTCTGGAGCAGTAGAAATGGAATTAATAGTACAAGGTCATATACTTAATGTGTAATAAGAAGGATCTCTGCTACAGCACAGGAGTTTGTATGAAATAACGGAGAAGAAAGACTTGGGGGTATTATTTAGGGTGATGTCAAGCCACATATATGACACATCCATATGAAATGCAGATGTGATCATAAAACGAATCAGATATTTCCAATACAAGAAGTAAGGAATAAATGAGACTACACAAAATTATTGTGACAATTTATACTGTTGTGGACTCTACTCCGAAAAGAGTAAATTAAATTGGAGCAGCACTAAGAGGGATCGAGTTACAGAAGAAGTTATTCTGCATGAGAAAAACAGAAAACCAAGGCTCTTTAAAATTGCAATTGCTCTTTAAAAATATATCATTTGGAACACACCAGGGATGGGAAATAGTTATTTTAAATGAAAGGGCAATGACAGCACAAAACCCCAAGTTGGCAGAAATGGTCCTTAAGTGTCAGCAGTCCTTCAACCATCTATGAAACATGATTGGGAAGTGCTGGTGGAGCAGATCATGACCCCTAGAACATCCCGGAGAGGAGAGGAGAGGAGAGGAGAGGAGAGGAGAGGAGAGGAGAGGAGAGGAGAGGAGAGGAGAGGAGAGGAG
>WTSP01013082.1:0-14158 GCA_025331215.1 Actenoides lindsayi
AAAAAAAAAAAAAAAAAAAAAAAAAAAAAAAAAAAAAAAAAAAAAAAAAAAAAAAAAAAAAAAAAAAAAAAAAGAGGTACCAAAGCCTTCAATGAAAGGAATAACATAATATGAGAACTACAAGGACAGTAAAGCTGAGAACAAAATGAATCCTGTCTTCACCATGATTTTGAGGAAATATTTGTCAGCATAAAAGCAGATTTCAGCCTAGAATATTTTTAAAACAAATTATTTACAATAGAAAATGAAGTACAGCCTTCATAGGAAATGCTGACCTCTTATTTTATTAGAATTAGAGGATCCCAGTGTAATGAAAAAAAAGTCCAAATCATTTGTGTGGAAAAGCCCCTAAAAAAAAAAATTAAAAAAAAATAATCTATTTTACAACAGTATAGAAATAATAGATGCGTTTTGGGAATGTACTTCCTGCAGTTTCTTTCACCAGGGACACCTTTTTCCTGTCCCTTTAAACTCTCAATTCCTTCTTTTAGTAGGCACTGTGATAGAGCCTTACCTCTGAATGGCTGGGAAGAATGTGGTGTGAGTAACTCTTTTCAGAAGCTGCCATCCATTCATCTTTAAGGAGAGTCCTGAAGGAGCAGTTTGTGAGCTCTCCAGCTGGCATCTTCCTCCAAAGAGATCAATCACATTACCTCCTCGACATGTTCAACTTCAACCAGTCCAGGAAGCAAGAGCCCCAAGTTTGTTTTAAAACCTGGGTCTCCAGCACAGCAGTCTTGCAAGCCATTGCTATGCCACCTGGCCTGCTCATCAAACTATTTATCATTTCCATTAATGCTGCCTTTGTGCTGCACAGGAAGAATGAAAGCAAATGCAATTTGCAATAGGCTGAACACACGAACCTTTTTCTGTACAAAAGAACACTAATGCTCTTTTAAAGGCTACTCCTATCTTCAGAATCTCAAAAGCCTCAGAAGTAATAATATCTTGCTTTCTAGAGCTACCAGAATATTTGCTCTATTTTCAGCAAGTTGTTTCCTCTCACACCTCTCTGTACTCTTCTCCTTCCCTGACAGCCCAGTTTTTCTGGTTATGTCTCAGGAAAATATCGTTGTGTATTGGGCTTTGAGAAGAATATGGGTAGAAGGGAGGAGAATGCCAGTTTATTGGGCTTTGATAGTATGCTGCACATCAACCAGAACTGTACGTTGCTATAAAATGATTCACAATTATTGAACACCCTGAATAGATTACCCATGAAGGTATTATTCTCATCCTCTACTTAAAAAGCTATCCTCTAGTTAGAGGATAATAAATAAATAAATAAATAAATAAAGATTGCACTTGTTAACAGAGATGATTGAACAGTGGTCTTCCATGTGTCCTTTAGATTTAAGAGCATAATACAAAAAACAACATTAAGGTAAACACAGAAAAAAAAAAAAACCCAGAGATGAAGGGAAAAGACAGTTTGATGGACCTGTTTCATTTATTCATATTTAGACATTTTACTACATTAAGATCATTTCACCCAATTCTGGCAGTTTAAAGCATCCTTAAAATTGTTATCCATTGTACTTATACCCATTTAAATACAGTATCAGTGGTGTGAAGTGTCTTTAATGGAGGAAGATCTTTAAGATACAGAACCCAGAAAAATTTATCTTCTTACCATAAACATAATTAAGATAGCTCCTTATTGCCAGCTTTAGACTCGCAACATTTTGGCAGCATTTTTCAGTCTTGTAGTTGAAGCATTGGAAAGTGTGCATGCATGTATATGTATATATATTACAGCTATTACTGCAGTAGAGTTTTATGCCACTTGCAATCTGCAATATTAAAAATGTACTACAATTAGTGGAAGTGACATGAAGAAGAGCTCAAAGGTATCTTGTATTATGTTGACTTAAATTATTTTTCTATTGTTAATCTTGATTCCTACCAGGAAAATAATATCACTGTATCAGTAAAAAGTATGAAAAGCATCTCATAAGTGACTTCAGTAGTAGTTTTGACAAAGCATATTCTATTTAACAAGTCCTTTGTCAAGAAATATAGTTGCACTGTTTAGAATAATTTCAGATGAAAACTTAAAAATTAGATTAATTAGGGCAAGCCAAAGCACACTAATCAGCTGTAATAATAATAAGTGCCAGAATGAACGCTGATGGTCTATTTAGATGACAAAATTTTCTTTTGAGGGAAAATGTGCAGATGTGTAGATGCTCTATAATGTCAAGCTACTTGTAAGTATGTACTTAACTCCTTGTCAAAGCATTCAATACTGACCTAAGGCCCCCAACTCTTCTTCAGAGATACAGAACTCCTGTTTATAAATCAGAACACCCTTATACTATGCTGACATGTTCCAGCCTATCTTGTTTGTCCTATCTTATCACTCTGCCCATATGTGGCCTTTCAGCTGTACAAACACACTTAAAGAAGGAACAGGACTTCAAAAGCAACAGTTTCTGTCAGAAAATATAATTCGATAATCACATTGGTTTTGGATTTTTTGGGGGTGTAGAAGGGTTGTTGTTCTAAGGATATATATTTATTTTAAGCATATTGCTAAAAAAGAATTTTAGTCAAACATAGCCAGTTCCAGGTCACTGAGTATGAGAGGACAAATAAGTTACATTATTTCCAACTGAAAAATATTTTTCAAAGGCTGTCTCTCTTGGATGACAGCCATGTCAGTAATCTGGGAAAACTTTTCAGTTTAGCTAGCTAGTTCACTCCTGGCATTTCTTTTCCCAAATCAACATCTTCTCATACAGCTTATTGTTTGGACTGAACTGAGACTAAATCTTCAGCTCCAGTTACAGCAACATAGAATAATGGTACTGATGCCAGAAATATATTTACTGACTTCTGTCTGCTGAAACAAAATTTCTAGGGCTAGGAACCAAGCCTCTCTTGAAACTTCTCCGTAGTTGTGGCTATGATGCAGTCTCCCAAGATTCATCTTGCCCTCATGCTGACATACTGAGGTGTATGCTATTCTGTGTCATGCACAGTTAGACGTTTATCAAGACAATCAAATATTTTTTCATGAGCTCCAAAGCTCAACCTTTTGAAGCATACAATAGGAATATTTTAGGTTTTTATTTTTGTTTTAAAGACTTTACAGTTTCCTTTGTTTAAAATAAATTCATTCAAAGATGAAGTGTGTATTTGAAGGAGGGAGATATTTTAATGTCTTTGGCTGCAAAACTTCTCAGCTTTAAAGGTTTGGCATTAGAGAGCAGAGACCTGGTTTGCTGTCATATCCACACTTTCAGATTCAACCAAATGCTCAGGTATAGTAATTAGCACCCTCTGAGCAAGTTAGGAGTCAAAGTCCATGTATGTGGACAGATGGAACTGGCTCAAGACCTTTAACTTTTATCTCCACCAGTCTTACCCATATTTGGTCAACGTCAGCTCAACAAACAGAACATAGTTAGAGAACCTGGGATCAACAGTGCATACAAATGCTATGAGTATGTGTCACCAGACTAAGGGGACATTTCTTTCACTCTTTGACCTGTACTTCCATAAAATGATGCTGATATAAACAGTGGTGTACTTCAGGAGGATTTGGAGCACAATAATACTAATAGCTGAAAAAAATGACCCTTTTTAAAACAAGCAAAAAAAGGCTGAAGCATGTTTTTAACTAGATGTGTGTGCATGTATATATATTTATTTGAAATGCATTGTTATTATGAATGATCTAAGAGTGTCTAAAGACAGAAAAAAACCCCTTCTTTTGGACTAAAAAAAATCTGTTTTGAAACAATTACTTAGTACAAGAAAGCAGAAGTGCTTCAAATCATATTCATAATTTATACTGAAGTTGAGATTACTAAAATGCCATGTGTAGGAGTGACTAGCCTTAGGTTTAAAAATCACTGAACAAGAAAACCGGGGATCCAGGTTTGACTCCACAGTCATATTTCCATTCTAATACTGTGCATATCACTTAATTTTTCTGTGTCTTGGATCTTAGCATCTGAATGTTAAATCCTTTTTCCTGCTGTTTCAGCATAACCAGCTGTAAATGAAGTGCAAGGCAATAATCACCTTCATTATTTTCCTTAAATGTGCTAAGTGAGCACATCAGAGCTTGGGTGCGAATGTCTTTTACAGTTAGTTTCAAATAGCCAATCCAAATTCAGCCTATTCCCAGTAACAATTCTTTTTTAATAATGGCTTTTCAGCACTGCGGTGAAAAAAAGCCCTCTACCCCCTCCCACACAGTTCCACAAGAGGGAATCAGTGTGCTGTTTTAAGTTCAGAAGAAAAAAAAAAACCTTTCATGGAAAGGTTTTGATCTTTATGATCACCTTAACAAGATGAAGAAGATAATTTTTTTCATACACCCTGAGTATTTATCTGCAGCATACAGCAACTAGAAAAAAATGCCAGAAAACTGCCTGTTCATTCCCTTCCCTGTGCACCTAGTGTATAAAAATATATGAAAAAAAAAAAAAAAATGTAGTGTAATTGAACAAAGTGTTGAAAATTAAAAAAACAAACAAAAAAAACCCAAACAACCTTTTATATTAGATTTTCCATGTTTTTCTAGTCTCCAGCAACATGTGACATTCCTTTACACATGTGGCTTTATTATGATATGTTTGATTTGAAATACTGTTATTACTCATTTTTCTGTACGTGTTATTGAACAATTTCTGAAGAAAGCTTTATCTTTAATTCAGTGTGATGATTGTGACAACAATGACAATTAACAGTTCTGGGCATTTCAAAAAAGTTCATGTATTATTGTGAAGAGGAAAAAAGAAGAGATCTACTACAGTCAAAGGACAGAACTGCTTTTGTCAAAGCTGTCAGAATCAATAATAAAAGAAGTAGTAGAACAAGCCTGCAATCTCTAGTCATACCATAGAGTTAGCACTATTGTAACAAATCATACAAAAATAATTTAAAAATTAATATGTGCTAGAAATCAAAATGGACTTGGTTGAAAAAAAAAAAACCAAAAACACAGATGAACATTGTAAACTGGGTTTTACACTAGGTAAAGTGCATCTATTTGTAGAAACAAAATCAGGGTTTTCTGCTATTAAAAAAAAATATGATTGATAAGAGTGCAAGGACAGAAGGAAAATCTGGAATTTCAGCTAAAATGTATTGAGAAGGGAATATCTGAGCTGAGACTGATGCAGAGAAATTCACAAAGAATTTAACATCTCAGGCGCATTACACAGTATTCCTTCAACCAGAGAACAAAATACGTAATACTGAAGTAGAAGTAAAAGCATAGTGATATTTGGATAAACTGAGTTTAAATTTAATGCCCCATGCAAGACGAGATACTGATTCTGTCTCCATTTTCCTGGTTTTATTTTTTTCAATTAAATAGTCTTCCCCATCATATTTTTCTGTATATGAAAATAGTGAATAATATTTTCCAGTTTTCATGAAAGAAAGAATTATTTTGATCATAAGTTCCCTAGGCAATTTTCTATAAGATTTCAATTCCTGAATTTATTCAGTCTACAAAAGCAAAATAATTTGAAGTACCATTTGCAATATTCTCACTATTAATGCAATGGCTTCTAGAAATATCCCTTCCATTTCTATTCCTTAGGCTTATAGAAAAACACTATTAAATACCTTATGGGTTAATTTTATTTTTATTTTCAACCTATAGTTTTCTTTTTACAATACTATGTCTTCTTTCACTAAGTCCAAATCCAATTCTTAGCCGAAATGGGGGAGGCAGCTGTGGTACATGTTTTACTGAAAGATGGGCTGGACTTACGCATTCTGTTTAACTTGATGACATTTATTTTATTTTCATAAAAAATAATCAAAATCTCTGTAAAATTATTCTCAAAGAACAACTACAGGTCCATTCACCACAAAGAATAGCACAATTTAGCTTCTTTCTCCTCAGACAGACAGCTACAGTAATTCTTAACTTCCAAGCTGTAAAAAGACTAAAGAAGTTTGAAAGTGAAATATTAAACTTCACAACATCCTCCTGCAGGTATTTTCATATAACACTGGAAAAATATTTCTGAACTTTACTAAGCAAATGTATGATAATTTTCTTAGAAAAGGAATACATCAAACTAACCAACCAGCTACATCTGAATATCACAATTAGGTTTAGCACATAGCTACTAATTGCATTTTCACCTGAAATTGCTGTGCATAGCACTTGATGCACTGTACTGAAAAGATATTATGCAATAGGTAATCAGTCTTAAAAATTATTTCTTCATCTCCTAAAAAGGATCAAAATTATTAGTGCTATTCATTATTACAATTCCACTAAATCTCGGTTTAACTGACAGTTTATATGTTGTCTTTAAAAAGAAGATTCAATAAAAATATGAATGTTTTCAGAAATGCTGCAACCTCTAACTTTGTGACTGAATAGATGTGGAACAGAACTGCATGCCTTTCCAGCTGTTATGTCCGTGAAGCATCAAGACTGCTTTGTTCACCGTGGCAAATATAACCCTCCTTTAGATATTCATGGCGTTCATTCCATTAAATAACACAAACTAAAGGCTTATTATTCGATAATGCACAAAAATATTTTCATTTAAAATCCTGTACTAAGATATCCCATCCCACCCTGCATCTTTGATAAGGTTCATATGCAAGTTTATTATTTACTATATTTACTATATTTACTTTCAGAGAGGATACCCACTCAGCCCTTCAAGAACAACTAGTACTGTGAATTCTGCATCTGCTTCATAGAACCAGAATAAATGCTAGTTAAAATTGCACAAGTCAGAACAGTATAAATATAAAAAAATAAACATAGGCATTGTTTTCATCTAATTGACTTCCAATATAGATCCAATTTGATGAACAACTTTCAATGAAGTAACTTAATAGTAGTTTATAATTTAGTATTGCTATGCATTCAGTAGAGACATTAGTCAGCATCAGTGATAGGTATTAATCTTGACAGTGACTTTAAAAAATCACCGTTACCTGTTTTTTTGTGTTCTGTCTAGCAAAAGCAGTGTGAAAATATTGCTATTCCAAAAATAACTAAATAACTAAATAAAGTCAACCAAAAAAAAAAAAAATTCCTGACAAAAAAAACCAAAAAAAGCAAGCCAGCAAACCCCCAAACCTCATGAGATGGAGTTCCCATAGCCTTTCAGGGATATCTGTTATTTTGTTCTAACCTAAATGTTGCTAGCTAAATAATTTCTGACATAATTTAAAACATCTCAAACTATGCTGTTTAACATAGAGAATATTTCGTTTCCTTTTGCAAGACCGTTTTGTTCTCTTCCCCTAGACTAAACCAACATTCTTTTAGTCTCTCCTCCCACGTTATATTATTCTAAAGCCTCTTCTTTAGAGAACCCTTATCTTTCTTGAGATCTGTTGCAAAGAGTAATATAATATGGTGAGATGCCTTTCTTATACAGATTAAATTGGAATTACCTCAGAATTTCTTAGACACGAAATTCCAGGTCATACTTCTGAGTACAACATCGTGCTTGCTTTCTTCTAATGCCATTATTGGCTTATCCACAATGACCACAACTTACATTCAATAGGTAACTATTAAAATACTTTAACACAAACCATATTTTCTAGGTTATATGTGTGATTTGTATACTCTTCATACCAGAAAATGAATCTTTTCAGTGTTGCAGTAAGCTATACCCAATCTATTTACACCTTGTTGCTCTTTTTCAGATCCATTTGATGGTTGCATAAGGAACCTATTTCTCTAATTTCATCTGAGTGTCACCTTGAACAGTATGACTTTCTTAACTCAATATTTCTCGCATCCACTGCATTTTCCTTACTCACAAGACACACTGACCTGTCAAAGGAGGTTACACTATTTCCTCTTAATAAAGTAACCTTTATATTTACTCACCACTTTTAGACCTTTGAAGTGTTTACAAGTAAATGATTAATTTTTCCAGGAATAGAAAGACTGGTCTAAAACAAGGGGAAAATTAAGTAAATAAATAAATATATTAAAAAATCCCCAACACAAACAACCCTCTACTACAACCTCACTTAATTACACCTGATTTTAAGCACATTCTAAGTTAAGAAAGTAGTTATTAGGAATATGTGAATGATTGATATGTTAAGCAAACATAAAAAATCTAGATAAATGTACTTCAAAATCTAGACAAATATCTAAGTTGGGATAAATCTGAGCTTGTCTAATTTTTCCAGACTTCTAGAATTTCACTTCTAGAACTATCATCTGTGAGTTCTCAAAAGGTAATTATTAACAGGTCTAAGATTACTTAATTTTAAAATTTTTCAAAAGTCTCTTACTCAAGTGATTTGAAAACTTAGGTCCCTTGACAACTGTTGGGTTTTTTTTATTCAATTTTAGTATTTTTAAGAAATCATCAACTGATCTGAATCTCCTTCGGTTTAGACTCCAATTAATTCTGTTGGTAGAAATTCCAGTTCTAATGACACTTTCTTGAATTCTATTCATTATGTTTTGCTATTTTGCACTTTCCATTATTTTCCATTTCCAGGAGCTGACTCACTATTAGAAATATCACAAGAACATTTCATATGTGACCACACAGTATTTTCAGTATTAAAAACATCAACATACATTATAGCATCTTTTTAAGAACTAAGAATATTATATGAACTGTGTCTGTCTATACTATTTTTCCCAGTAAACATCTCAATGGAGATATTTGTTGATATTAAAACCTTGCATTTTGTTAGTTTTGTCAGATGACTCTAAAAAGGACAGGAAGAAAAAAACTTGTCCACCTAATTTTCTTGGTTTAGTGGTTTGTTTTGGATGTTGACCCGCAGCAATGCAAATCACATTATCTATAGTCCTTTGTGCTTTTTAGAATTACACTTGCTCCCAGCAGATGTCTCCTATGCTATTGTGGACCTAATACCCCAGATTATCTTTAAGAAATTTTTCCCTATTTCTGCCCGTCATTTGTTCTTGAACAAACTTTACCCTTCTACATCAAAATTTGAAACCTGAAATATATGCTAATACTTGGAATCCATGTCAGTTTCTAAGTTTCTGTTATAGATCGCCACAACTGAAGTCTTGTCTTCTAAACTCAGGTGAAAAGCACTGTTATTGTATCAGTTCTCAAATGTTCAAGTACAGCATTCTACATTCATTTCATTCCTTCTTTCTTATTCTGCTCAGAACAGACCTTAGCTTTACAGAGGTGTTTATACGGGAGAACAGCTTTTCACATAAATTGTAGTATTACTTAATGCATTTACAGAAAAACAGGTATGAGCAGGCATTTTCAGACTATCTTATTTCTAACCCTCCTTCTCAGTTGCCTGTTGTCTAAAGTTTCTTGAACATCTTACAGTGCACTATGTATATTCTCCTTAAAGAAAATTTTTCTCCCTAGTCAAGACTTACTTTGAATCACTTACAAGCTTTTTTCCCTTAATCCTTTAGCAACATTTCCCACGTGCCACACACATTCCCACATTCCCACCTCATATCCATTTCAACCTCAAGATATTTAGTTTCCCTTAGTGTAAAGTTATATTAACTGCCAAGGTGCATATCTTCTTTTATTAGTAGTATGGGGAAAAAACAAGTTAAAAAAAAGCAAAACACCACACACAACAAACCAGAATATGTAAGCTATCTGGAAATAAAGTGAAATTTCGAATAGAATAGTATAGTTGGAAGGGATGTAAAACAATTAGGGCTGACCAAAAGTTAAAGCATATTATTAAGGACATTGTCCAAGTGTCTCTTAAACACAGACAGGCTTGGGGCATTGTCTGCATATCTAGGAAGCCTGCTCCAAACTCCAAGAGTTTGACCACCCTCTTGGTAAAGACATACTTCCTAATGTCAAGTCTGAATCTCCCCTGTTGCAGCTTTGAGCCATTCCCATGCATCCTATCACTGGATACTAGTGAGAAGAGACCAGCACCTCCCTCTCCACTTGCCCTCCTCAAGAAACTGTAAGAGAGCAACAAGGTCATCCCCAGCCTCCTTTTCTCCAAACTAGACAACCTCAGTGTCTTCGCTGCTCCTATTAAGGCATCATGCTTTCCAGCCCTTTCACTAGCTTTGCTGCCTTACTCTGGACACACATAAGTACCTTAGTATTCTTTTTAAGTTGTGGGGCCCAGAACTGCACACAATACTCAACATGAGGCAGCGACAATGCTAAATACAGCAGCAATAAGATGATATGAATAGTGGTCCCCAGGAGTAAATTGTAGGGTTTTTTATAAATCAATGCTATCTGTATAACACAGTAAAAATATCAGCAAGATGGCATTTTTATTTTCACTTCATTTGAATTAAAGCACAGGATTCAATACTAAAGACCAATACAAAACACTTTTCTTTCTGACATCATTTTTTCCAGCTTTTGCTTTGGCTTCTGTTCATAGATGCAACAGATTTTTGGTGTTTATATTCATTCACCCAAGACCAAAACAAATGTTAATTAAGAAACAAAAAATCAGAACCCTGTTTTTAAACTTGATCTGCATAAAGCATTAGTTGGCAATACAAGTGCCACTATAATTTAAAGGCCCCAGCATCTAACTGTTCATGTATTCTTTCTTATGGAATTCTCTGATTCACAAACTTATTTAGAATTTTCTAGTCTGTTTTCTTTGTCACAGTGATTAGAATATGTACTTGAAATTAAGTTACTGTATTAAGACCAATTAAAAACATTAGAACATGCAACTGATGAACATGTCATTTTCCCCCTTTTTTTTCTTAAAGACAATTGACTGTTGCAAATTTGTAAATCTGAAAGGACTTAATTAGTATCCAGGGAGTTTAGTGGTATCTAATTAACAAAGAGACCATAAATTACTTTAAGGAAAAAAACCACAAACTAACCAACCTCTGATTAAATCCTGTTAGGTTGTTACATTTGGTTTTTTTCATAGAGGAAATTCTAGTTAAAAAGATTACACTTTGCCATTTAGAATCATCACAGGAAGCAATACTTATCTTCAGACTAACAAGAAAAGTGTTCTAGAGCCTTATTCCAATTTTTTGTCTGTACAACTGATGGTCTATATTAAAAAAAAAAAAAAAGTCTCAAGAGCTAAATAAAGGGAGAAAGTAAATCACAGAAGGAAGCAGAATATAGCTATCATTTAACATTAAAAAAAAAAAAAAAAAAAAAAAAAGTCAGATGCAGAAGTATTCAAACACAGATTCACAGAAAAAGGATGCACACGTATTTTCTTACCTGAAAGAACAGACTCATCTACCTACTGACACAACACCTACTCCATAAATTACTACCAGGGCAGATTGCCTCATTACAATCTTACAACCTTTGCACATTCTATGCTGAATTTTATTTCTATTACCTTGTTCCCATTTAACAGACTTCATCTCTTCTTACTGAAAAAAGAGAGAATTAATGTTTCTAGTTTATTAATCTACTTCATCCTTTTTGTAAAGTCTTGACTCTTATTATGCTATATCCAACCTGATCCCTGCTTTCTCCACTGTTATTGTTCAAATCCCTTTAGAAGCATCTGTCCTTATTTCAGCATGACACAACTTCCATTTCTCCTGTGTCAAGTTATCCAGCTTTCCTCCTTATTATAGGTTCCTGAACATGTGAGGCAGGTCTGATTGGCACAGCATGACCCAGTATTCTGAGGTCCAAACTGATGTGAGAAGCAATAGCAGGACCCCAAAGGTTAATCTTTTCTGACTTAGCCATTTCTGCATCATAAATCTGGGAAGGGTTGGGGACTGGATCTAGTATAATATAATTCATAATGCACGAAAAGCAACTTCTTTGTGTCTTTTGTCAAATCAGTAGCAAGATATATAGCTATTCCTCCATAGAGAATACAGGGAAACTACTTCAACGAGGGAGACAATCCAGTGATGGCTGATCTTTTTGGCAAACTTTTACATATGCAGATGCTCCTTATTGTAAAGGAAGCAAAGGAATTCCAAATTTCTCTCTTATTTCAAACTGGGTTCTAAACATGGACTGACTTCCACTGTACTACCATCATACCGCACAGTCTCAGACCAAACCAGATCCAGATTAAACACAAGTGGTTGCCATCAGTTTTGCACATCTCATCCTAGGGAATCTTATGAAGGCAGTTACACTAAGGACTGAAACCCACACAAAACACAATGGAAGACCACATCTACATGTATGTAGAATGTCTCATGTAGCATCAGGAAAATGCTCTGCTGTCTATTAGAGTCACATATAACTGGCTTTCCTTCCTATAAGATAGGAGCATAGAAGATTGCATATGATTGGACACAATGGTGCTATCGAAAGGCAGCTCAAGTGTGCACTTGAAGTATCAGTCTCCATGGGCTCTTACTGACTGTGGAGTGTCAAACAACCACACAGCTTTTTCGATTTGACTTTATTTGACGTATCCTGTACTGAAGGACTGAAGAACATGGACATGGCTGTTATTTCAATGCTTTGAAGTAAGTGAGGTATCTTTCCTTTATTAGAAAAGTAAAAATTTAAAAATTCCTTAGAGGATTCATAAAACTGAGCCCTAAAAATTAAGACATAAAGATATTTTAAAAGAAATAAAAATTAAAAATCGTATTTTTCCTTAGAATGGATTTATAATCTTCCAGGATTTTGGCAACTGAACAACTCCCCATAATTTATCTTGAGTAAAATCCAGACATAGTTTTTGCATGTTTCCTACCTTTTTCTCCTGTCTATAGCAAAATTATCAACTTGTCTTGTACCCATGTTCAACAAATAATAATAGAAATATATAATAAAAAAAAATGCAATTAAAAAAATATCACCACAAATGCTATACCAACATATGATTGTCTTGAAGTTGGTGTACTTTTGGGAATTGTCCATTCAGATAATGAAATTCCATAACACTAAAACTGCCATAAAATATGGCATACGTTATCATCCTCAACAACTTTTCAATAAAGGAGAGTCAAGAGTGGGTGATTAAAAGAGAAAAAAGGAGGGGGAAATATTACTTATTTCCATCTTACATTAAGGAATCACTGTCCAAATAGAAGAAACATATATAAACAGTGATAAATATTTTTTCTTCATTGCCTTTATTTTAATGGATTTGAAATTAAGTCTTAAATTACACAAGAAGTTTTACAACACAGTTTCTTAATACTAGCTGCAACTATCATATTTAACTTCGGCCCTAGGTTGACAACTGAATATTTATCTTATCCCATGGCAGGAGATAATCTCTTCTAAGTTACTTCCTGTCCCTTGCCTCAAAAAACAGCAGTTTGCTCTGAGTTCTAACAAGATATAAACTCTACTTCTTTAAGATTGACAGTTACTCATAGCTAAAAGTTGTTACTGTATGTACTTCAAAGGCAAACAATGTTGTGGAATTCTCCCAGCAGTAAGTCCTGCTTTTGAAGTCTTTGAATTATCCATAGGAGACGTAACTAACAAAGAGAAACTGACAATCTTAAAAAAAATATAGTATTTAAATTTACTTACAGCAAATGCCGCAAAAAAAAAAAGAGACAGGATTACCTTTTTAAAACTGGTTCTTTTTTCCGTCTCTTCAGACAACATCAAATTTCAAGAAAAAAAAAAGATATTGTGGCTGGAATTACTGTTTATCAGCAGGAACAACTATTATCATATGTCCTGGTTTGAGTGAGAACAGAACTAATTCTGTTCAGTGATTTTACTTCTCAGCTCAGTTCTTCTAACCAACTGCAGTTTCTGAAGTTAGAAACCTGTTCTCACAATGGCTGCTCCTAGCAGTGATAACACCCCATGTTTAGAGTTACTACCAAGGATTGGAATGCAACTGCTGGATCTTGTGTACCACACTGGGGTGTGCAAAAAAGTGAAAGGCTGCACCTGCAGGAAGGAGCGGACAGGACAAGTGATCCTAAACTGACCAACAAGGTATTCCATCCCATATACGTCATATTCGGCATAAAGCTGAGGAAGCTGAAGGGTCTTTGGGCTCTTCTCCCCTCTTGGGCCACTTTGCCAGATTTGCTTGGCTTCCTTGCAGTACCCAAAGAGAATTCTGTCTGTTCTGCCTTCGATCCTGATCTGTGTGTTCCTGAATCTGGTACCGGAATCCAGCCGCTGAACACAGCTCCTGTCTGCTGCGGGGCCCAGTCTGGGACTCCCCTAGTGCCTGCTCCACAGCATCAGTGGTGACAGTGATGTAATTACCATCAGGGGGGTTGGGTTTGATACTGGTCTTGTATATA
>WTSP01013082.1:21845-35156 GCA_025331215.1 Actenoides lindsayi
TGCTCACCCAGTACCTTGCCGTCAAATATGAGAATGGAGGGGCAGAGCGGGTGGGGGTGGGGGGGGGGGGTGGGGTGGGGGGGGGGGGGGCAGGGGAGCAGAATTCTGCGTTCTTGTTTTCTACTTTTCTAGACTTATGATACAGCCATAATGAAATGGAGAGTTCACTGGAAATGCAACATATAAAGAAGCACAGAAATGGGATGCCCCAAACCACCACCAGAAATGAAGATGTATAGACATTTTAGCATAACTGTGTGCCTGAACTGAAAAAATTATTGAGCAAAGGGTTCAAATTTTGCTCTTTTTCACTGAGACACGTGTACATGCTACACCTCATTCTCAGCAAATACAGGATACTAAGCTACTATACCCTGCATAAGCTCTATCATGCAATTAAAGCATCCCTAAACAAAGTATACTGCCAGAGCAGGACATGCCTCAACTGACAAGCAATTTCTAGACTGCTTCTGAAACAACCTTAATCTTAAAGGATGTTGTGCTTCAGGTGTTCTTTTCTCATTAATGAGATACCATTTCCCATGAAATGTAAATTTATATGTACTTTGGGGTAACATTTTTCTTGGGTCTGGAAAAGCCAAGGATACACAGACAATACAAGTAATTTGAAGATATGTCCTTACTATGGTGACATGGAATGCCTCAGAAAAACAATCAGCATCCATATGGTCCCTTTGGTCCTCATGCTAACAGTATCTGTCAGTACTAATGGATGGTCAATGACCATTATGTGAGGATCACTATTTTCAAGCTAGGCACCGTATTTGTGCAAGAAATGTTTTTCAGTCACTTTTTCCTATCTTGTGTTTATTTATTTCCAAAGTAACATTGCTACCTGGCTTTATATTGTCTAAAAAATTTGTATTCAACACTCCACTGCTCTCTCAGCAAGAAGCTCTCACAATCTGAATGTGTATGAACTGAGTCAGACTGAACTTTGCAAATTACAGTTGGTTTGTAAACAGCCTTGTTGAGCAGCCAAGTAGCTAAACAATTTCTAAAGCAAAAAGAATGTATATTTAGTTATCATCTCTCACTTTCTGATACTATTAAACATGAAAAGGCTTTTCAGTTTTCAAACCTCCTTCCTCTTACAACCTGTTTCTCACTACACAATGGAGGTGTTAAATTTTTTCCCCACAGATGAGCCCTTAAATTCCTGATGGAGGTCCTAAGGGCAAATGCTCAAATAATATAATTTAAAAGCACAAGCACTAACCACTGAGATGAGATGTGACTAATAATATTTTGAACATTAGTCATTTAAAGCTGAGAATGAGGCTCTGATTTTTAAGAAATTTTTAAGAAATCAATCATTTAAGAAATGATCTAATTTTTAAGAAAAATTTAGATACCTAGGGAAATGATCCAAACTGATTGAGCATAGAATGGACATATAACCAGTATCCAATATTAACAGTACTTCAGAAGCTAAAACAAAAGAAACTTGGATAACATTCTG
Source organism: Actenoides lindsayi (assembly GCA_025331215.1). Lineage (NCBI taxonomy): Eukaryota > Metazoa > Chordata > Aves > Coraciiformes > Alcedinidae > Actenoides > Actenoides lindsayi. The sequence continues at coordinate 23,329 of WTSP01013082.1, forward strand.
GTAAATATAAGTGTAGTAGACTTTAAAACTGAAAAAAAAAAAGACCATGTTCATTCACATGCTAATGCAATATTTTCATGAAAGTAAACCTACTGCTTTTGAAATTAACGAAGTGCTCTATTAAGGAAAACATAGTCTGATAGACAAGATGTTATGCTGCTTAAGACTTATAGCATCTAAATAGTATAAATCAAACTGTAACATATAGGAGGAACCTATTTTAAAAAAAATATTTTAAAATTGCTGCAGAAACTTAAAATTTAATGAATAAATTATAAGTATAGACATTAAGAGGGAATAAAAATAAAAAACCATTTCCATTAACAGAATGAAAATTAAGACAGATTTTACAGGATTTCCTAAGGCATCTGGAAAGCAGTTATTCAAATGTATTTGAATAAACCAGTATGGCACAAACAGTTGTTAAAAAAAAAAAGCAATATTATTACCCAAGTTACAATGGATTCATAAAGATAAATAATCATTACAATATCTCTTTCTTCTTCTGGAACTTTTTACATTGGAAGAACTCTTCTTTAATTTCAGTGTGTCTTAACCTCAATACAATCTTCATTCGTTATTCCTGTATTTCTCAGTCTGCTCATTTCTAAATTCTTGAGGTAGGTAATTCTTGATAAAAATTGCAGCCACTCCTCTCATCATATGATAAAAATAAAATGGATTTTGACCTCTCAAATCTAAGTAATTCCTAATGGTACTGACACTTTATCACATAGTTATGAATTTGATGATGATGACAAAATCTCTACCTCCTGTGAGTGACAATGTGTCTTGGGTTCAGCCAGGATAGTTAATTTTCACAAGCAGCTGGGAAGGGACACAGCTGGCATAACTGACCTATACTAGCCAATGATACAGTATATAAACTGGGGCAGCTGGCCAGGGATCATGACTCCAAATGGGCTGAGCACTGAGTTCTGGATGGTGAGCAATTACATTATGCATCATTTGCTTTACATATTCCTTTATTAGTGTTATTGTTATTTTCCTTGCATTGACACATTAAACTGTATTTGTCTCAACCTGCAAGTTTTTACCTTTTTCTTATGTTTCTTCTCCAATCCCACTGGCAGGGGGGAGGCATGAGCAAGTGGCCACATGTTGTTTAGTCACTGGCTGGGCTTGTACCATAACACGATCTGCAATTTCCCACATGCACTGTTCAGGGGTTTCTTCCCTCATACACTCTCTGTACCTGCAACAAAGGTATCCCTGACAAAGCTAGCAACATATGGTCTGTCTGCCTCAAGGTAAATTTCCATTCAGAGGTAAAATAACCTGTTTCTGTTGTTCCATGATTAGGATATTTTGCTAGGAGGAAGGAAAATAGCTTCTGATTCCTGCTTCTGAATATTTTCACATTTTACACTAGACAGACAATTAAAAATAAGAACCCTAAAGGAATATAGATTAGACCACATATTTAGTTTCCTCACTGTTTCCTAACCTGTAGGACATCAAATTTCCACTAGGCTCCTTTCATTTCAGTTTTATGCTACTTCTGTACTTTCTGCTAACGAGCAGATCAACATCAACTTGAACGTCACATAATTAAATACATTGGATGCTGGCAGGTATAGGTTCATCTTAAACTTCACACTAAGAAGACACTCAAATCAACAGGTTGCCAAAATGCACCATGTCCTACTAGTATGCAAAATGGCTGAAAATGCCAGGCTCCTTCACAGTGAGTAACAGCTGGTAGCTTTGGCCAACCTAATACTGCACACAGGGCACCATCATTCTTTTTTAATTGAACCTCTAAGCAGTTTAAATTGAACTGCACACTAAGCAGAGCAGGAGTGTAGCCAGACACATCTGCATTCTGAATATCAGAATACAGTCACAAAACATCACCTCATTCTCCAAATGGGAACCCTTTTAGATGTACATGGAAGTCTGTGCTTCAAATATTTTAAGGATGTTCAACAAAGGCATATGAGTTCAGACATTGACCTGGCTAGGAAGATTTTTGCTGCATAACATGCAAATAGAAACTTATTTTGTAACTTTAAACTACCTTGGCCTTACCATTATGTTCCTATATTTGTTACTCAATATGTAAATGATAGCCCAAAAAAATTGCATATTTTTAAAGAAAATGTTGTGTAAATCCACTGGCTTAATATGGGAGACAAGCCAAAAATTACACCATCATTTTTAATAAAATTGAAAAGAAATTAATAAAAAGGATTGGCTTTTCACTTCATGTATAAAGGTATAGTGTTATCCAGAAGCTGTTACAGCATACTGAGTCATGTTTTTTCTCTTCCAAGTAGACTGTTCTTCACTGCTCTTGTACCTTGTATTCAGGATAGCCTTATTAATAACCAAATTGAGGAATGCACTGCATGCTCTCAGATAAGCAGACAGAAGAGTCATAAATCTTGCCATTAATATGTGGACAAGCAGCCAAGCCAATGTCTATCTCTGTCTAGCAGCTTGAAAAAAGCAGGTGTTGGGGTTTGTCTTATTTTTAACACAGCTTAATAGGAAGAAACATCAGTTTTCAAATAGAATCAGCAGTATATCCTAGAGGAAATGGCTGAGTTTTCACAACTAGCTTGAAATAGAGACAGAAAATTTAAAAGGAGTCATAAAATGTGGTGTTAATTCTTAGGTTGCTTTAACATTCTTATACATGACTCGTACCATTTACAATGGTAAAGATACAACAGTTCATCTCTGCCCTGTAACAGTAACTCTAAAGAACATGGCAACATATAGTTATAGATCAGTCTGTAGCTTATGAAATTTTATTTACTGTGTACAGTAAATGACTGCTGTAGAGTTGAATATTTCTTCAAGTTTTTACTGTCATGATAACCACTTAGCAAAAGCTCACTAGATTTTTGTAGTGATCAACACCTGAAGGATCACAGTGATGAGAGATGCTTAAGACAAGCCAGTCCAAGCCAGATATGCAAGATCAACTGTAAAATAATCTTTAAATACTGTATCTTTTGCAGTGACATCTAGAATAATTCAGATTTCCTATTAAGCTTGATATACTAAAAGTGCTTTTACTGAAGCTCAAATACAAAAATGCATTTTCCACCAAATAAAAGTTGAAGAATTATCATTTCTAGTTCACAAGCCATCTTATTTTTTGTTGTTTCGGTTTTTTTCAATTTTCAAATAATTTTCTTAAACGCAAAATCCAGAGAGGGTTGAGGGGGTAGGAAAGGCAGCTTGCTACATATTGTGGCAAAATTACCCCAAAATTGGTCATGTTCTTAATTGCCTCATTTCACAAGCAATAGGATAACCATTTGAATGATTCAATTTTCTATTTCTACTCTACAAAAGGGTCATAGTTATTTTTCTCCCCGCAAACATTCCACTTTGGGGATCACTATCTTGAGTGTTTTGTATTATCATGTCCATGTAGTATCTGATAAAACCCCATAGAAAGTACAGAACTGCTTACCTACACAAAATCACTAGATGAATACAAGTGCCAGAACAAGTTATCTCTCCTTCTCTTACATATGGAGAACTGTTGAAAAAGATGCATGCCATAAAACCTGAGATACTGTTACCTACTTGAAATAATCCACATTCAGCAAAGCTTCAAAAGTGTCTGAATAGAACTACAAATGAGCAAATAGCAAACCTGACTGACTAAATCAGATAATTTTTTGCTTTGTTTCTACTACAGTACAAGATTGTTTCAGTGGAAATAAATGCTTTTGAATTACAGTAACTACAGACCATTTTACAGCCTGTGCCTTCTGAAATATTAAGCCTTTAAATATATAACAGAAGACCACATTACCTCAGAATATAACCTGACAAAATAGTTGAAATGAAGCTTACAGAATAAGTTATTGAATCTAAAATAATTATTTTTCAATATCACTCAAGTGTATCACTTATATACAGATAACTAAATCTTCCATGTTTTGGCAGTATCAGGAATTTACCAGACCGATTCTCAAATGCCAAATCAGGAGAGAAAAATTTAAGCACAAATTCAGGCTAAACATAGCACTGTTGACATCAACAAAGTTATGGAAAAAATATCAGCAACCATAATTTCAGTTTTAACTGTGATTTCATTGCATGATATAAGATGAAGTTTCTTTTCTTCTATATCAAAGCAATTTGCTAAAAATCTCTCACACACACAGGCTAGTTTTTAAAAGCTATAATTTTTTGACATCAGAATTTTTTAACATTATCATAATTACCATGCACCAAACTGTATAAATTTTCCAACAGCTATGAAGAATGTCTTTATTCGTACACTATAAAAAGCAGTATTGGTCATATTGTGGCATAAGCAGCAATTTTTTTTAATGATACTATAACTTTTAAAATATAATAATGTAATTGCTTATCTTAAGTAACATTAAAAAGATGAATGAGAGCCTGGAAAAAATTTGCTTTTAAAAATAATTTTTTACCCCAGTAATATTTCTTCATCTCTTTTTACTGTAAAAATATACAGATACATTTAAATTATACTAATACATTTATATGAAGTTATATAGGAATTAAATTATTTCTTGTTCCTCACCTCAGATCAATACTTTGAATATAATATAACTATGATGCCCAGATCTAACCCTGATAGGACAAATACAAATCTCTAATTCTGATTATTTCCCATTCAGAAAACATGAACTCTCAGACAGCATTTGTTTAATTAACCTGGAAAGATGGGAGAAAGGAGAAACTGGTATCTGTGAACAAGGTATCTGTGATAAAAGACTTTTTATAAAAAAGTGTTTCAAGAGAGAATCCGGCAAGTCTAACAAGTATTATACCATTGAAGTATACACCTATGTCTGCTATGTTCCAGTTTTGAAATTGGCCATTTGGTAATCGGACTCAATGATTATGTAAGGTGGTACTACATGTAGAAGGATAAAAAGTCAAAAGCATATTACTGACAGTTCAGTGGAAGCTAGTATACTGTCAACATTTCCAGAGATAGAAGCAATGGCTACAGTTCTCCCAAAACAGACATAGACAGAAGGCAGGGAAGAGGCTCATCAGAAGAGCCCAGTATCACTAATGTGGCATGGATGATATTGGGAGCAGGAGGCATTGTAGGTGATGTGCTACAGTGACTGATCAGGGTTGCTGGCTAAAAGCATTTTAGCCCTAATCAAGCATGCTATGTGCTGTGCTGATAATCGTGTTTCGGATCCTGTTATGGATTGGAAAGCTATAGATGTGGTTCAAAGACCTCCATAAAGGTTGCCAGCTTAGATGTGTGCTTCCTATAAATACAGAACAACATTACATCTTAGCCACTCTTTTCTGTCTGGAACAGGATTTAAGAAAATGAATCATTTTCATGCAAGACATTGAAGCAAACGATTTTTTTTCTTCTTTACAACCTTTTCCATAAAGCAATGCAGTTTAATTTTTTTACATTGGTTTAGTGTACAGTAGTGTGAATCTGGACTATACTGTGGGTTTATTATTCCTTTTCAAAGTAAAATCAAAAAATTTCTGAATCTCGCAGCAGAAAAAAAGTTTAAAAGGATCATCTGACAGAAAACTCTGCTTGTTTGACTTTAAATTTCTTGTTATGTGGACATAACAAGAACCATATATATTCTGATTGTACAATAAATTAGAGGGTAAATATCCAGTCAATGTTAAGTTCACCCTGTTAATTTAATGTTAAATAATATATCAACCATAAAGAGTTTGGTTTGGTTTTCTTAAATGTGAGGAAATAATAAGGGATAACATGAGGAAATAATAAGTGTGGATCTCATTTGAACAAAAACATATTTTATATAACTGATGACAAAGATTTTTAAAGGTGAATGCACACAACTGATAAGTATCATTAAAATTTTGTTTTAAATATATTTTGATGCGTTCTAACATCTTCTTTAAGTCAGATGTGAAAAATGCCACAAGTCAAAAACTTACTTTTCATCAGCATGATTCCAAATATGTTTTGAAAATTGATTGAAAAAAAATACTACTAAAAAATATTACTAGATTGGAATATGCAGCATACTTATAAAACACTGCTTCTGATAGCATCTCTGTTTATTAATATAAACCGAGATGCTCCTTTCAGTCAAAATATCAGTGGACCATGTGTCACAGTTCAGGGTGAGGGCAGCCCCTCAGACCTATAACAGACGCTCTCTGTTAACCCCTCTCCCTCCCCAAAGGGGAAGAGAGAAGGAATAAGGGAGAGAGACTTAGCAATTAGAAAAGGAAACTAGACCAGCTTTAATGAAAATGAAATTAATAATTGTAAAATGGAATATATACAACTATATACAAGACCAGTATCGAACCCAACCCCCCTGATGGTAATTACATCACTGTCACCACTGATGCTGTATAGCAGGAACCGGGGGAGTCCCAGACTGGGCCCCGCAGCAGACGGAGCTGTGTTGAGGAGCTGGATTCTGGTACCGGGTTCAGGAACACACAGAGCGGGATCGAAGGCAGAATGGACAGAGTCTTCCTTGGATACTCCGAGGAAGGAACCGAAAGAGAACCCGAGCCAAGCCAAGTAAAAGCTGACAAAACAGTCCAAAAGGGGAGAAGAGCCCAGAGACCCTCTGGATCCCTCAGCTCTAGACAAATAATAATAATATGATGTATATGGGATGGAATACCTCGTTGTCCTGTCCACTCCTCCCTGCAGGTGCCACCTTTTTACTTTTCTGCACCCCCCAATGTGATACACAAGATCCAGCAGTGGCCATGGTCTGCATACCAATCCTTGGTAGTAACTCTAAACATGGGGTGTTTTCACTGCTAGAAGCAGATACTGCCTGGGAAAACAGGCTGCTAACTAAATGCAGTTAGTTAGAACTGATCTGAAAAGTAAAATTACTGAACAGAATTAGTTCTGTTCTCACTCAAACCAGGACAAGCATGACTAAAGATGACAGGCAGAATAAGAACACCTAAACACATTCATCTACAGTGTTAGAATGTACTACCTATAAGATTGTACTGGTAGCCCAAAAAGCCAAATGTATCCCGAGTTGCATCAAAATATGTGTGGTCAGAAGGTCCAGGGAGGTGATTGTCCCCCTCCATTCTTGTGAGACCCCCACCTGGAGTACTGTATCCAGCTCTGGAGCTCCCAACACAAGAAGGACATGGATCTCTTGGAGAGGGTCCAGAGGAGGGCCAAAAAGATGATCAAAGAGCTGGAGGACCTCTCCTATGAGAGCAGGCTGAGAGAGTTGAGGTTTTTCAGCCTGGAGATGAGAAGGCTCCAGGGAGACATCATAGTGGCCTTCCAGTACCTGAAGGGGTCCTACAGGAAAACTGGGGAGGGATTTTTTATAAGGGTATGTGATGACAGGACAAGGGCCAATGGTTTAAACTAGAGCAGACTGGATTTAGATTAGACATTAGGAAGTTCTTTACTACGGGGGTGGTGAGACACTGGAATGGGTTTCCCAGCGAAGTTGTGAATGCCTCATCCCTGGAAGTGTTTAAGACCAAGCTGGATGAGACTCTGAGCAACCTGGTCTAGTGGGAGGTGTCCCTGCCCATGGCAGGGGAGTTAGAACTAGATGATTAATGTCTCTTCCAACGCAAGCCATTGTATGATTTCCTCCCACTTTAAGGGTGTCCATTAGCTTCCTCTGACATGCTAAGAAATTTATTACAGAATACACTTGATAATTTCAATGCAGTTATCAAATTCACATAATATTTAGTCTCTCATGACTAGCATTAACAAAAGGAAACAAAACATTAAATGAAATAGCTTCAGGACATTTTGTTAAAATGTCCTTTTCATTACTTTGGCTAACAAAATGTTTTAAACTGTCTTAAAAAATATATACATTTGTTTCACTCTCTTTTTTTTTAGCTAAGACCCAAAGGAAAAGCTTTTCAGTGTCCATGAAGAAAATCTTTTTCTCCAAACCTTATTTAAAGATAATATGCAAACTTAAATGCTTAGGTTTTACATACATACTTTTACAAAGACTAATGCAGAAGTCTGCACCTGTAAGGCTACTTACTGGGCAGCTACAATTATCAAACTTTCCTGCTTATAAGTTTAAAGATATGCAAATCACAGACCATTTCATTATATTCTAGAAACAGTCATAAAATATATTAGCACACTAACAAATCATTCCCTAACCTCCTCATTCAAACCATAGATAAGTGCTAACAATATTGAATTAGGCCAGGAGTTTTTCTTTCCATCACGCTGAATTCCCAAACATCAGTTTGTGTCTGGAACCACATTTGAGAAGCAAAGTGTGCACAGACAATGAAGGAAATGTTACCCTGATTAGATGCATCAGCTAATTTAAAAACAATAAAGAAAACCCTTCAGGATCTAGCAAACGAGAATCACTGAATGTTTCATTTTTTTCAAAGAAAAAAAACAAAACCAAAAGAAACAACAGATTCTCACTCTTAACACCTATATAAATCTTCAAAATAATTTCCATTTCCTCTTTCCAAAAATACCAAGAAACAAAAGCTTCATTGAAATTACTCACAAAAGATTAAAGTAACAACAACAGGTCATAAATGATCAATTTCTCTTTTAAAATAAAAAGGAAGATCACTTATTCTTGTGGTTTGGGACATTAAAAAGAGATCAATAAAAGCTTATTTTCAATCACAAAAGCACATCATTGAGGAAGCACTGCTTTAAAAAAAAGGAAAAGAAAAAATACATAACTAGGCTTAAAATACATATATATACATATACACATATTTAGAAGAAGAGATGCAGTGTATCAAATACTCTCTGGATAGTATGAACTATACGTACTTTACAATGTCTGCAGAATAATCCCTCTCATAACGGGAATTATTTTTTTAGTATTTCTTAATAGTCAGTCTTTGGGCTAATGAAATAGTGTTCAGGCTTCTATCATGAAGAAAGGTGCTACAACTGTGTATTTAAAGGACCCTATTGCTATCATTTAGTGAAATGCTTTTTCATTTGTGCAGACATTTCAGACAAAAGAAGAATTGTGGTATTTTTGCTGTGCATAGGTGAAGTAACCTCCAAAGAATCAACAAAAATTTGTTTTTTTCAATGGAAATAAAGCAGAATTCTACAAGTGCTCCTCCAGGATCCTTGAAAAATCAGAGGCAAGAATCCATAAATCTACTTGTTCAGAAGGGACAGGAAGACCTGTAGGTTTGCTATCTATGGACTGTACATACGAGATACAAATTAAAGGTTTTTTGTCCTGGATATGGCACTGTAAAGTGGGAAAAAATGAAATTTTAGGGTAATTTTTATATTTCAGGAAAATATTTTAAGATTTTAGCTTGCTACATTGTGTTTTACATTATTGCATAGTAATGTATTACTATCTCTTAACACTGCCATGTTACAGTACAGTAACCAGAATACTTTGTTCCCATTTTGTCTTTAAAGTTATTAAAAGACACCTCTTCACTACTGCTTGGAGTATTTAATCATCTTGTTGAAGCATTTCCTAACTGTATTACAGTTAAACTGTTTGAAATTAATGCTAGAGAGAAATACTGTGAAATAGAAGAAAAAGATAAAATAGTCATAAAGTAACAAAAAAATAAATTCAAAATCAGAGGGGATTGAAAAGTTTTAAATGTGACAAACACATTTTGCTGTTATATTAAATCATGTTTCATTTCACTTCACTACTCAAAGGTTTTCATCTCAGTAACGATGTTACCAAAATCAGTTTTGATTGAAGTATTGCTACACTTGTAACAATGTGGTACCTGCTGCTACAGGATTATGGTGGGATATTGAACATTATTTGGAAAATCTTCACTACTCCTGTCCTTAATGTACCCGGTGCTTGGGTTGCATAGAAATAGTATGTCTGTATTCTCTCAGTGATTCCTTTTTTGAGTCACCAGCCACGACTGAAAAAAAAAGAAAAATGTGATGCACACAAGTACAGAAACAAACAAATACCATGAGCATACAAGTAAGTAGCAGATGCTGTTAATAAAAATTCCAAGGTGCAAAAAAAAGATGGATCTGTAGTAAGATTGTCAAATGCTACCGTGAATAAAAGAGGAAGTTAAACAAACAAAAAAAAACCCTTCTAATTTTCAAAAGAAGAAATAGTGTTTCAGGTGCATCTGCTGCAACACTGTGCAAATCTATTTTGAAAGTTTTAAAAATGCATTGATTTATGTTGTTTGAGCTCATCTAGTTCAAAAGCTACACCAATAGTGAAACATACTACACTTAGCAATGTGATGAGAGATAAACTATGTATCACAGTATGGCTTATACAAACTTGATATTACAAGATGAAATTAAGACAGTGCTCTCCAAAGAAATGAATGAATTGTACCATATCAAATCCATAAATAACAATAATTGTATAATTTAAACCTGTTTGAAAAATTTTGCATGCTATTTCTCTTCTAAATATTACACAAAATACGTACAAATTTTGCCATGGATTCCTATTTCTAAAGTCATTCAATTAATATGGATAAGAAGCACATTAGTTCACACAAACGGTGATATATAGCAGATTCATGTGAAGAACAGGTTCTAGAGGGGTCTTGAATTACACAAGCAAAAAATGTTTAATGAGGCACAAGAGGGTCTGTTTCAGTATGATACATATTGGAGAATTCTTTCACTTCTCCAGTGATAAACCAGTGGTGTTTAATTCACAGCCTGAAGAAATTTGGATGAGGGAAGGGGGAAGTAGAGGGGTCTGGGGGAGTGTCCTACAGAAGTAGAAGGTAAAAACATTTGATCTGAGACACAGAGATACTGAATACTTTATACTCTTATTTGCAGTACATTTGACTGTCATTTTTCTTTCTTAATAGCTACCCAATTATCTTTCCCATGACAGGGAAGGTGCTTATATTCCTAATGACTTGAAATGTGATCTAGATGTGCAAATGATATTTTCACGGTACCTCCTTTCATTCTGTTTCCATCTATATCCCAGAATCCAGTATTAGTTGTATCCAGAGTTTGGGTTTAGATTAATCATCAGTTATATGCAGATACTTTGTTTCATTAAAATTCTAAATGATAAAAAGTTATTAGCTAATATGATAATTCTGCTCTAAAAAGTTCTTCACTAATTTGATAATTAAGTTTTAATTACTGAATTAAAAGCCTCTTGAGAAAAACTGAGCAGTTGTTTTGGCAGGAAAGCAGGAGGTATGCATCCTACCTTATCTGAACCCCATATATGGATTAAATCTTAACTGTTATTGTATATAAAACAACTTTTGCTTTTTATTCTTTTTTTATATATAGATTTTTATAGTACATAGCTAAACTCTTCCAGGCAGATACATATTGTCTTATCTGATATGACCACTGTAATAGCTTTACTTTTTAATTTACAAGGAATTATTTTTATTTTTTTAAGTCTAAAATGCTTTAAACTACTTTGTCCACAATGAAGACTTGTATTTGTAACAACAGAAGACTAGACAGTAAAAACAATTCATGTTTTTCTTCTAATTTACATGATTTAATATGAAAGTATTTTTTCATCCAGTATGATCAAGTTTTCCCCCTGTTGAGGTTTTTTTTAACACCTCCATGAGGAGACAATTTTTTCAGAGGAAGATGTTTTATGAATCATAAGTATAATATAAAATGTTTTCTCAATGAATCTCTATCTTACAACTGGATTTATCAGAGTCTAACAAAAACAGTTACCTTCACTGAAGGCCATTCTGGTTTAGGCATATGAACAGGCTGTCACAAAACTTACCTGTGCAACCTCTGTTCTCAGGTGTTTGAGCAAGGAAGAATACTTTGCAAGGAGGTGGGATATTGACAAAATAATTCCAGCAATTTCCATTAGGAAAACAGTCTGAATACCAGCAACAAAATGGGG
>WTSP01013082.1:36003-46722 GCA_025331215.1 Actenoides lindsayi
CCTTTGGGGAGGGAGGGGGGTTAACAGAGAGCATCTGTTATCGGTCTAAGGGGCTGCCCTGACCCTAAACCGTGACAGAAGAGATCAAGAAAAAGTTCATAATGAATTTTACATAAAGAGTGAAAGAGAAAGGATAATTCAGCCTGGAAAAGAGACATCTTGAAATAAAATAGAGTTCTGCAAAAACATGTAAGTCATGTAAATAGTGGGTACAGTTTTCTTATTCACCGTTTCTTCACATACAAGAGCTAGAGGGCCTTATTTGGTGATAGTTATAAATTGTTCAGTGCTAATTTTCACTTTTTTTTTTTTTTTTTTTTTTCCAGATTAATGTCTTAGGGAAACCAAACAAGATTTCAGTGTAGCAGAATGTAGAAATAATTTAACTTCTCCTAAGGTGGCTTAAAGTACAAAAACAAAATAGGTTTTCTTTCCGGAGGCAGGGAATTTTGCTTCTTTCTGATAATGTGAAGTTGTGATATTTGCAGTATACAACTTTATGTAACACAGTGTATCTAATAGGTGGTATGTACAGACTTGAAGAGAAGGCTTTAGGGATACATTATAGCTTTAAACTGGAAGAGGATAGATTTAGATTAGATGTAAGGGAGAAATTCTTCACTGTGAGAGTGGTAAGGCACTGGAACAAACTGCCCAGATAAGTTGTGGATGCCCTCTCCCTGAAAATGTTCAAGGTCGGATTGGATGAGTCTTTGAGCAACCTGGTCTAGCAAAACACGGCTCGAGGGACTAGAGATGGATATCTTTACTCAAATCATTCTATGATTCTGTGACTGTATGCTGAGAGAGAAAACCTTTGAAGCTGCTATTTGAATTCTCTTCATTTCATGTCTATTCTGAAGAGATGTATTTGTCCACCAGAAGTAGCAGTTTATCTAAAAAAAAAATTAAATATTTCTCAAGCACAGCAGAAAGTTAAAATCATAATAAATTTGCCTTTAGTGACACACAATAGAATTGAAATGTTAATAAAATTTATCAAACAGAAAGGTCAGAGACAATTACATTAAACATTTTGGTGGTGTCAAAACACAGCTACATTTTTACTAGTTTCTAGACCACTAATACTTTTCTTCTATATCAAAGAGCAATGCAATTAACCTTCATTTTTTCCTTTTAGAACTTTATAGTAGGATGAGTTTTGCTGTGTTGAAGCACTTTTTAAAATATGGAAAAACTTCAAATCATTTTTATTTGAACAAAGCAACAGATTGTTTGACATTATACTATTGGATTTCAGTTTAGAAACAGAAATAATCAAAGCCTCATTATTAAAACAATTTTACCATGTAAGTTTTGTCTAGTGTTTAAGACCAAAACCACCAGCTTTTTGAGTACTCGAGTCTTGTGCAACAAGAAAGTGGTCACCTCACTGTCATCATTCAGAAATTACGCTGATCTCAGAAAACAAGACTTTGTTACCTTCATATCTTTGTGTAGCAAGAAGTAGCTTAAATTTAGTGCAGACACTGAATATGACCATTTTATCTTCAAAAATGTTCATTTATCTTTCTAGTCTTTGAAGATTCACAAGTTCCACTAGCAAAGCCTTAGGGAAAATTCTGATCCAGTGGGTTAGTTATGATGTTCTGGTTTCAACAATTTGTTGTTTGCTTCTTTTTTTTTCAGGATTTATGAGCCCAGCCATTTAAGGTTATTTGTAGCCACAGTTAATACTTTAGCATTGAGTTGCAAACAGGAATTTGGGGAAGAGAGAAAGCAATATTCAGTTTACTGAAAACAAGCATCTACTGCCCTTTCAGTTTGCCCAAGATTCTATTAGGATGCAACATGTAGATACTGGCAGATATGGCAAAGAACTCATTGGAGTTTCAACTGCTTTTGTAACTGAGGCAACATGTCTCATAGAACATATATTATGGCAGCTGAATCCCATTCACTGAGTTGGATTCAATATCACCCACTCTTAGTTTTCTATAAAGAGGATGTCCCTTCTGATTTGGTTATTGTAAGCAGCTGTTAAAGCCTTCCTTAAGATGAGATTAATTGTATCCTGAAAGTGCTACTTAAAAGAGGTCAGATTTCCCCACTGTTCCTCATTGAACACACAAATCCAACACTCCTAAATACTCTTGCATAATCCTCAGTGATTTCCTGCAGGTGAACGTCATTAACTGTTTTTCATTAGAGAAAAATTAAAATCTTATTTCAGTAGCCCTTCCGAAGATGATACTCAAAACAAATGCATACAAAGTGGTATTAGCCAGTTTCACATAAAACAACCTACATCCACTTCAGGGAAAAAAAAAAAAAAAAAAAAAAAAAAAAAAAAAAAAAAAAAATTTGTCTGGATTTGCCACCTTTCACAAATTCCAGTCAACTAAGATATTGATACTTGACAATGACTGCTACTTATTAACAAAAACCAAGTTACATTGAAGTGGACACCTTCTGATCCAACTAAACAGAATTTACTTCCTGAACTAAAAATTCATTTTCCTTAAAATCAGTAAATACCCATTGATAAAAATAAAAGTAGATTTAGTTATATAAAAATAATTGTCTGGTCTTCTGGAGGTACATTGAAAAGATCTGTAGAGATAGAGCTTTCTATATATAAATAAATATATAGTTATATATGTGTAACATAAAAATTATACAGGTGATACAGAATACACTTACATATACAAAATTCATTTTACTAGAAGATCATTGAAGTTAGTATGATAGTTCCCACTATAGTAAAAAAGGCACATACAGAGACTGATTCAAAACAGGTAGACTGAAAGGCTCTTGGCCCATGTCCTTTTTCTTCCTGCTTATTATGGAGTTTAGATAAGATGAATTAAAACTCTTCTTTCAAGCCCTTCCTGCAGTTCTCCTCTGTGTGTATGTATTTGCATGTGACTATCAGAGACACATGCATGTGAGCTGATAATAATATAAGATACTATAACAAGAGCTTCCTGACAGAGTATATTCATAATTAATTTCATATTTATACTTAGCATGTCTATTTCTTATTCTTCACCAGTTGTACTTCGTTACCACATTGCTATTTACCAAAGATAAATATTAATGCTCATATTAGAGAATGTTGGTTTAGTTGTTATTGTGGTTTAAATATTTCATGTTAATTCCATTTTGAAACAAAGAGGTGTCATAGCATAAAACCTATTTTGCCTTTTATGAAGATCCTTCCCTATAGCTGTTTCCCCCCCAGTAGTCAAAAATGAAAGATTCCGTACTGTGATTTTACCATGAACAGCATTTTTTAAAATGTGCTCACAAATTATAGCTTTCCATATCCAGTAAGTAGTAGGGATTTCTTTTGAACTGACACACGTAGAAGCATACCACTCTACAGCCCACCCCCTCCTACCCCCTCCCCTCCAAAGAAGTAAGTTCAAGTTGCCAAACATCTCAAGATATCATGTAAATGAAATTTAAATAACATTGTCTTAAATTATTAGCCCATCATTTTTAGTGACCTCTTCTGAGAAAAACAGATTTTCTAGCTTTTCATATTAAGTAAACCACTAGTCTCAATGTCTTTATAATTCAAATCTGTAATGAGTCAGACCTGTGGAAAGGCCTGTTCAGAATGAACAATGACAACTTTGTTGAAATGCTGCTCATGACATGGAAACAATGAAGTGTGACATTTTGTTTTTTACATCTGGAAACAAGTTTACTGGGAAAAAGTAAGAGTCATTTATTCTGTTTTCAGAATGATAACAGTATCAATAGGAGAATTAAAGATTTACACTGGGGGAGTGCAAGGTCTTTCTTTGTATTTTTCACATATGTATTCAGCTGTTTTCTAAATGTAGTTGGTACTTTGAATATTCATAATTTTTAGCTTTTCCTGCATTGAAAACTATATATACTCACCTCTGAAAAGCTTTGCGACATTTAAGATACTTCTTTAAAAACATTTTTTCATTCCGTTGAATCCTAATCTTCAAAGTGCATCTTTCACTTTGCCTGTGTTGAGGTATTTATCCAAGAATAAAAAGCTGGAAGCATGTGTAGAAAACAAGGCAATTGTTTCAAAATCTTCAGTGATTTAATATTTTTTCTGTGATATAAATTAACCTAAGTAAATCACTGTGAATTAATACTTTTTTTTTTCATTTTTTAAAAATAGGGTTAATACTAACATGAAATTACACATAACTTTTGTCCATGATAGTTTGTTAATAAATTCATATCCTTAGACCAATAATTTATGTATCCACTTTCCAGAAAGTTTTTATCTAAGATTTCCCAAAGCTCAATATATTTTATTCATTTATTACAACATAATATAGAGATGTGAAAGTTCAGATTTATCATTAATAAGTAATAATTTTAAAGATTAGCTGTAATGCTGCATTCTTATTTTTTACAGCTTAAATAAGAGGCTATTTTCAAAACTCACATGGGTTTAAAGTCAAATTGCATATTCCTTCAGCTCCATGATACAACTTTTCATTTGACATGGGGCAATAATACTTATATCTCTGCTTTACTCATGTCTGCCTGCAGGTCTGTTTCTTTCAAAGTAGCAGGCTAATGAAGTACAATCTTTTAAGACTACATTTGGAATGTAGTAGTGTTCATTCTAGAGTGTGTACTGCAAAAATAATGCAGAAACTTATAACCAAACCACTGATCCAAAATGAACAAGGTGTATCAGCCGGTCACCCAAGCCTAAAATAAGAGCCCTTGCTCCAATCCTCATTTCTGAAATGTGTTTCTGGATCCTTCAGACACAACATAACTGGAGAGTTTTAAGTTTATGGATCTTCAGAAGCAAGAAAATAATTTGATAAAAACATTCTAAAGATATTTCAACTAAGTTCTCCTTTCTAAATGGTTCAGCTCAAAAAAATCTTATTCTCCAGGCTAGAAACTGCTTGATTGTGCCTTGTATGGCAAACGACAGGCAAGTGCATTCAGAAAGGATTCTAATCAGCAGGAGATTTTGACATGAGCTGTCCCTTATGCATGTTATTGTAGGTAATCCGTGCTGCTAGAATTAGAAAATACTTGAACTAAAATACCTGTTACAGTCTTGCTCAGCTATTCAATTACATATACAAAAAATACAATGAGTGATTTAGACTTTGGGTGATGCTTTATTGTGTGTTAATTTTATTTTATTTTTGCAAAATACAAATTTGACATCATAAAATGTTTGTGGGCAAATTATGCTTTTTTTATTTTGAAAAAAGTGGTTTTGTTTTAAACTACGTTTCAGACTTTCATATTTCACTTCAGTTATTCTATACTTCTGTTTTACTTACTTTTAAATTGCCCTTTTACTAAAAGCAAAAAGTAAAAACTTCTAGTTGAAATTTCAAAATATTACTTTATCATGTCTTCTTAAATTTGATGCGTTGGTAGTCTTAAACTGTTGTTGCCCATTGTTCAAACCTGCCAAAGAAAACTGGGAAATCCACAGGGTTGGGTTTTTTTCAGTTTTCTAAGTGGAAAACAAAGCACTCAGAAGCTTAGAAATGTAAAGACTGAACATGCTTGTTCAGACATGTAGTGGGTATACCTGGCATGGAGTTCCTTTTCTTCATAGCAGCTCATAGGGTGCTGTGTTTCAGGCTTTTGCCTAAAACAGTGTTGATAACACAGCAATGCTTTGGCTTTTGCTGAATAGTGTTTTCACAGCATCAAGACCACCTTTTTTTCTCACTCTGCCACCTCAATAAGCAGGCTGGTATTGGGCAAGATGTTGGGATGGGACACAGCCAGGGCAGCTCACCTGAACTGACCAAAGGGGTGCAACATATTTTAAGAGCCTGGCTATTGTGTGCCTCAAACCTTGTGTGGTGATAAGGCCTGGAAAACCTGTCTGGAGGGAAAAAGTGTTGATTGCTTTTAATGTTTTTGTGCCCCTCCTCTGGTTCCTTGCACACATGCTCTAACAAAAGCAAGAGATAAATTCTGCATAGGTGGGACTCTTCTTTAGTTAAGTGCTCCTGCTGACTGCGCCATGGGGGAGGTGGATGGCAGGTGCCACACTACTTCTAGCTCATAGGGTTCATGCAAATCAACACCACTTCCCATGGAAATTTGGAAAGCCATGTAGATACCTCAAGGGTATAAAAGGGACAGAAAAATATTGATTGTGGTGCACCCACCATGGGAGAACTGAAGACTTCGACTGATCCAGTGAGACGTCGTTGGATCCACGGTTGGTGATAACCTTTTCTCTTTATCTTTCTCTCACTTACTCACTCTTTCACTCCCCCTATCTTTTCCTCTTTTGTAATAACTCTTTCTTCCTCTTCCTCAAAATTTAGTCGTGCCATAAAATAATCATCTACAAAAATTAACACCTTTATCTGTACTGTTTGTTGATTGTTCCATTAGGGAGAACTAATAAATTGTTTTGTTATTGTTTCTTGGAGTCATTGTTGTGACTCTGCCGCCCCAGCTGCTCTGCTGTTCAAGGACAGCCTCTTTTGGGGGATCACAAAGATTCACCTCCCTCATTGTCCACTGAGTGGGATGAGACACATATCATCTAACATCATACTCGGCAATAAAACTAGGGATAGAGTTTTTTCTAAAGTAGCCATTGCCAGGCATCGGTCTGATGATGATGTGATGGCTTTTTAATCACTTCTTCCTTACTTCTTTCCTTCCACTTACTGGACTACCTTTGTCTTGATCCATGAGTTATTTTTCCTCACTTTTGCCCTTCTAATTCTCTCCTCCATCCCTCTGGGAGTTTGGGATCAGTCCACCACAATTCATTACTCTCTTCTCATAATGACTCTCTACCAGTGACTGTGATGAAGAATCTTTGAAGGGCTCTGTTTGGACATGCATGTATTTGTTCTTAAATAGAGACACTTGGGATTTAATTGCAACCCTGGAATTCAAGGTGTTAGTTTCACATTATGAATACTTTTCCTGCTGTGGCAAGTGTAGCACTCCAGCAACAGACAAAACAGACAAAGCAAACAGGGTGTGCTGGAGCAGGTTGGCTCCTTGGCTAGAACAGTTTGACACTTTGGCCATTAAGCTGCACCTCATGGTGCTTAACTGTCACCTTGGGGTCTTGACCCCTTAGCAAACAGGCTTGGGGTCGGTGCTTGCCTGTGTTATGTCTGGGCTTGTCCCTCCAACCAATCAGAATGACCACTGTGCACCCTTGACTAGGGTATAAATGGTGTCCTGCCTAAGAGCCAGAGGAGTTGGTTCTTCCCAGAGCAGCAGGCCTGGCAGTCAGACCCTCCCCTTGGACACACCATCCAAGGATACTTCCATGGATTGAGTGGGTCTCCATGAATTGTTCCATAAATAAACTTAGAGCAAAACAAATTAATTCTGACCACATGTGTACTACTGAAAATATGAGTTTGACAAAACATTTCACAAATATGCACTTAAAAATTCAATCAGTTTGTTTGGGACATAAGCACTCTTGCCAGCACAAGGCCCATTAACAAAGGGCAGTAAAAGGCAAACAGAATACCTGTCCCGACAACTGCTGTTAGGTTCAACTCTAATTACTTGGGAGTGTAGATAAAAGTATATTAATTACATTAATACAGCACCTGAACTGGAAAGTGCCGCAACAGCTTGAAAAAGCAGGAATAACGTGCAATCAACAAAACAGATTTCATTAAAAAACTGTGTCAGATGGAGTGAAAGTAAGGCAAAGTGTTACTATCAAAAATTCTTCACTTAAATCATTAAAATAATAACAACAAAAAAATGTATGCTAAAACCTACGTATGATATTTCACAAATCTGCAGTTCATTATGTCAGAGTTGAAATATCACATCAAAGCCCACAGAGGTTATGGCTGTTAAGAAGAACCTACCTGAAGCAGTATGCAAAAATAAATGCTTGAGAGGAGAGCAGAGGTTAGGGAGGAATAAAAATAAACCTAGAAAAACTTGATGAACAGCATCAAAATAACAAACAGCCAGGAAACATCCACAAACCTCATGATTCTGCAGATACGATGTATTTGAGAATTCTCAGATGACATTCTTTTCACTCAAATTCATGGGAATCTCCTCTCAGCAATGGATAAGGAAACTACTATGAGGCTTTATTTGGCTGGGTTTGTGTTGTTTTAAATAACTGTTTTGTAATAGCCAGTAGAATGGTGTTGCTCAGAATCACAAACAGAATGGGATTTCCTTCACACACATACATACAGCTTTGTTCATTCTTCTATGCTTCTTTTAACTATTGTAGTTTCAAATTATATCCCTCTATTTCCTATATCAATGAAATTAATATACCAACAGTTTTTTAGTAAACCCATCTGAATGCTTACCTCTAAAGAACAGTTAATGATTCCAAATTAAACTTGCTAGCTGCTTGGTCCTGTTGGTGTCTGCTTAACTTTCTCACTGCATTAAATCCCTGATCCTCTGTACCAAAACTACCACTTCAAAAAAGCCAATCCATTTCATCTGCATTCCAAGCTTTCTCACTTTCTACTCTACATTTACAGAATCCAGCAATGCATTTTCTAGAGCCAGAGGATTAGTTGTAAGGTGTTCGACAGTTGCAGAGACTGCAATATTTATTTTTAGTATCTGTAAAAAATTAACATTTAAGCAAATATTAAGTCCCACTAAAGTGTCAAAGCATTTCTTCTATATAGAGATATTATAATATTTGTTTTGTGAATCTTATTTGGATGAAGGGAAAATTTACCCAGAGGGGGAAAAAAAAAAAAAAAGTGATTTTTTTTCACAACACTATCATTTTGTCACAAAAAAAAACCCCAACCAACTAAACCAACCAAACAAAAAAAACCCACAAAACCAAACCAAAAAAATCAAACCAAAAAAACCAAACCAGTTCTAGGAAGATAAATGAGTTATTGTCTTTCCAAGGAATGGTTGCATGCTATAAAAAAAAAGTGTATTCCAGTTTCATAACCCAACAAAAGATTCAATAGCTTATTACTTCCTTTATACCCTGGACTTTTTTCCACAAAGGATACTGTTAACAATTTATATTTAAAATTCACTTACATTGTATCTAGGAATGAGAATGTGGTCTGGTGAGGGAAAATTTACAGTATAAAGCAAGCTGTTCATGCAAGATGATTGTGATAATCTTTTATTGTTTTGGCCCACTTTATTAATAATGCATCTTTAGCATTTTCCTTATTAATTATATATTAGCAGCAGTCATATACTTAAACCAGCATCCTAAGGCAGGTGTCTGACAAGGCTTTTTAAGAAATGGTAAGCATATTTCTCTTAATATATCATAACTGAGTGCTCAGAATATAGCACAGTTTAATTCCTCTTTATAACAGCAGTTTGCTATTCTAGATTCAGACAGCATGGAATCCTAGAGTGGTTTGTGTTGGAAAGGGCCTTTCAAGGTCATCTAGTCCAACCCTTCTGCAGTGACCAGGGACATTTTTCACTAGATCAAGTTGCTCAGAGCCCAGTCCAACCTGACCTTGAATGTTTCCAGGGATATGCCATCTACCATATCTCTGGGCAATCTGTGCCAGTGTTTCATCACCCTGAGAATATTTCAGCTGCAGCTGTTAGAATCTAGATGTAAACACATTTCCATACATATACTGTCATTGTTAGAGCCTCAGTATCAAAGAACAGGAGAACTAATTAGTCAATATGCAATTTTTATCCACACCACCACCACCCCTCCCCTTTTCTAAGCTTGGGAAAACTGGAGTGCAACTAAGTCAGTCTAATATAAACATAAGTTATGAACTACAGCAAGGAATCTCTGCTTGGACAGGTTTTTATGTTGAAGACTATACAGTCATTAAACATAATAGTTTTCAAATAGTACAGAAAAACACATATCCTCAACCTAATTACAAATCCTACTACAGTTCTACAAGGTAAAGAAGAATGAAGTAGAACAGGCAGTCCTACATGATTTAGACTTAAGTGAAAATAAAATATTATTCAAGTGTTTTCGTCTCAACATAGTAGCTAAAGAAAATAATAACTTCCTAATGGCTGCTGAGAAGCACTGAATTTTTGTTATTTCTTCTTTTGGATCAGTACTATCAAACAGCTTCTGCCTAAGGAAGTTTCCTTTCCTAAGGGTGTTATTTCCTTTCTCAGTTAAATGCAAAATCTTCCTTTAGAAAAATAACCACCAGTGTAAGGCGTAAGTCTGGTCTGTACACAGTGTCTTTCACCTTAGTCCTGTTGGGCCCAGTAAAATGGTGCACTGGAGCACCTAAATCAGACAACTTTTTCTACCAAGCTCCACAGCTCTCATGAGCTCTCAACTTTCAGATTGTGTTCTTTTTTAGTGTGTTATAGTTGCCAAGAACTGTCCCCAGAGGTCTTAAAGCACTTGTCATGCTGCAGAATCTCCCAGTGCCTTCTGCATGCACATGTGAGGTAGAACATTACACTACCACCCCCTGTAGGCCATATTTCTGAGGCATTAAAAGGTGTTTCTGAATCAAAATACTTCTTATATATAACTATAAATAAAACTTTACAATAAACATGAATGGTTACTACCTAGCTCTTCATGTTTAAATAAATGAAAGATAGAGGTAAATAATATTTTAATCATTAAAGGCAAGCCTACCATTCTTTAAGCAAAATAATAGTACAGGAAGTCCCCCACTAATGGTTTTATTACAACTGGGATGATCCTAAAATACAAAGAATCAGTGTCATTCAGTTGTACACTACAGGTTCTAAGAAAAAAAAAAAAAAAATATATATATATATATATGAGGACTCTGTAACTTC
>WTSP01013082.1:88023-118140 GCA_025331215.1 Actenoides lindsayi
GTTTAGAGTTACTACCAAGGCTTGGTATGCAGACCAAGGCCACTGCTGGATCTTGTGTACCACATTGGGGGGTGCAGCAAAGAAAAAGGCTGCACCTGCAGGGAGGAGCAGCCAGGACAGGTGACCCTAAACTGACCAACGAGGTATTCCATCCCATATACGGCATATTTGGCTTAGAGCTGAGGGATCCAAAGAGTCTCTGGTCTCTTCTCCCCTCTTGGATTGCTTTACCAGCTTTTGCTTGGCTTGGCTGTGGTCCTCTTTTGGTTCCTTCCTCGGGGCACCCAAGGAGGACTCTGTCTGTTCTGCCTTCGATCCTGGTCTGTGTGTTCCTGAATCCAGTACCAGAATCCAGCTCCTGAACACAGATCCCGTCCGCTGTGGGGCCCAGTCTGGGACTCCACCGGTGCCTGCTCCACAGCTGTGGATGTAATTACCATCAGGCGGATTGGGTTCAATACTTGTCTCATATATATATTTGTATATATTCCATTTTTATAATTATTAATTTCATTTTCATTAAAACTGTTCTAGTTTCCTTTACTAATAGCTAAGTCTTTCTCCCTTATTCCCTTTCTCTTTCCCTTTGGGGAGGGAGGGGGATTAACAGAGAGTATCTGTTATAAGTCTAAGGGGCTGCCCTGACCCTAAACTGTGACACACAGGGGGATCAGTTTCTTGGGTTTTGTGTGATTTGTAATGCAACTAGCTAGAAAATTTTCTCGATTGCTTTTTTGTATCAATGTCTTCACTCAGAAACAGTTGAGGATATTGTTATTTATAACTAAAATAACATGATCATAGAAATGTTAATAATGAGTAACTGGATAAAAACCATCAGGGTTGAAATGTGTTCTTCACAAAATCAGAAGTACTGAAAACTTTAAAGAATGTAGAAAGGAGATCTGAGGTCTTCAAAGGAACTTTTTTCTGCATCAGTTTTACGGGATTATTTTGGCACAGTTTCAAGTGGTGACTATAGTAAATCTTCCTGCCAGCATGAAGTTTCCTGGCAAATTACTTATTTTTCTTGTTGATTACAGGTGAGGTAGGTAGGAATGTCTAGTTTTTATTTTTAAATCTCAATTTTTATGACCCTGCTTTCCACATCTTAGAATTCTATCAAATTTCATACATTTCAGATTAAATAGTCCATGTATACTGGCTTCTGATAAATACTTGAGAAAGTTTCAGGTAGACTCCTCAAGCAGTTTTTCAGAATGTGGTGGTGGTGAAAAGTAATAGGATGTTCTCTTGAAACTCCAATACTTTTTGACATATTTATGGGCATGAGTGTCTTCCATTTTTATTTCCCAAGGTGGTCACCATGATATCCTTAACATGTCTTTTATTGCTCTGTTAATATCATCAAAGTATAAGAACTAGAAAAATCTCACTTTCTATATATATCCAGACATTATTTAGAATTCTACAGCTAAATTCTGAATTTGTTAACTGCATTGGACACCTACTACTTTTTGATTGGCCTGTGCATATACCTTTTTCTGAGAGTGATTGAGCACTTGTTATCCCAGCAATTCAAGCAGTGAGGAAAATTTTCCTTAAATTCATTCTGACTCTACCGTTTGTCAGGACACTTGGGGGCATCTTTTAGTACTCTTTCTCTGTCCCCTACTAATATACAGAGACAAGAAAAGAAGGAAAATACAAAACAATCTTAAATAAATCCAAAGAATAAGAAGAAATTAAGATAGGTGTTACATCATTCAGAAATTGACTGGAGGACTAAATTTTACATTCACTGAATTTTGTTTTCTACTGCATAGATGGATTCTTTTATATTTTAACTATGATACATAAAAATGCTGAAACGTGTTTTAAATCATGTATTTCCAGAAAGATTGCTGAGAACATTTTGCTGCCTTAAATAAAAACAGCAAACAAAAAAGCAAACAAAAATGTGCTTTGTCAAAGTATTTTAGGATGTGTTCTCTTATTTCCCTGACAAAACCTAACATGAAATGCAGAATTTATTTATTTACTTATATATTCATTATTTAAATGAAAATAATATATGCTGTATATGTTCGATTTGGCATAAACATAGGGTTTATACACTGTACAGACAGAAATACTTGTTACTTCTTTATAAAAAGATGTATAAAGCAGAAAATACAAGTTGTCCTTTATTTTGTGTTTCCAGCAATGTGAAGATTTTCTTTGGTAAGTCAAGAAATGTGTAGCATCTATAAGCTTCATCATAATCTGAAAAGTATAATATTAGGAACATTAGTCAAGAATAAATCTTAAAAGAAAAACTCTTCTGTAGTAAATAATGTATGGACTCTTCTCTCCAGATGGTATCAAGCAAAGCACTTCTGGTGATCTTCTCAATTACATAATTCAAAACCAGTATTTTTTGCAGACCAGGAATTCTATCCTTGACAAACTATAACTCATGAATCCTTTGCTGTGAAGGAAATCAGAATACTAATAAGGAAGCCAATACTCAGTTTCACTAGGTTATATCAAAGGAAATATATGGTTTAATGAAGTTTGAAATTATTAGGCCTTTGTAATGGTTATTATGGGACATCAAGATTTATAAGGTTAAATGATACTCTCAGCATTGAAGTTTAAAAGGGTTAAAACTGAATGAAATTTCCTTTCTTAGACTATCCATTAAAAATGGTACCATTGAAGCACTTGAAATGTTAGATGCTAGTGTAGTGTCTCAAATGTCTGCATCAGTCAAAGCATAATTATTTCACCCCCTTCTTTATCACACATTGTGAAAACACACTGAGTCAGCTACATGTTCTTAAGTGTCAAAATGTACAAAGGATCAACAGCTGCTGAAAAGAAAAAGAACTCTGAATATAAGCATGTCTAACTGCCTTTTTTTCAGAGCCCTTAGAGTACATTCATATTATAAAATTTAACAAGGACAATAAATGTGAAATTTTTGCTCACCAGATTGAAATAAGGTTAATACTTAACCTTCTATATGCTGTCTTTGAACAGTAAAATCTCGTATTTTCCAAGTGAGATGTGACAGCAAGTTCACCATAGTCAATAAAGATAAAAATATATGTATATTTTTATATATTTTGTAGGGTAGACAATAGCATTAGAGAAAAGGTATATCATATGCATTTTACTCATATAGCCAGTGACTTTACAAGTGAATGTAATTATTTCAATAACAAAGATTTCTCAGATGAGCAATGCTATGAATATGATCCTACACTGCAAAATATTTCATGATTGCTAAGGATGAAAAGATTTTTTTAGAAATCCATATCAGTGCTTTCTTATTAAAAATGAATGCATTTATAATTCTTAAATGTAAAAGATGCCTTTAGAACAGTAACAACTCTGAGTTTGATGGTAAAATTAATTACAAGTCATACTCCTTATTTACAATTTTGAAGGGGAAAAGATGACATATTTACCATCTTTTATATATAGTTTTAAAAGGCATTTTTAAATTAAAGATTATTCATTTGTTACAAGTTTAATAGTGAAAGAGGGACTTTAATACCGCAATATTGCATGTTTACTATAAATAAACTTGTAATATTGGGTAAAGGTACTGCATATCTATTTTTTGCAACTATAGGCATTTTATAGAGATAGGGCTCAGATTCCTAAACCTGAATATCCTTGAGCTTCTGGTTTATAATGCAGGTTCTTATAACATTACTGTGATAACCCTGACACTGGAACATGAATATAAAGAATAAAGATTTCATATTTGTCCCACCTTTTCCAGTAACTCAAAACTCAGAACATAAATTGATAACTGTAACAAAGTATATGGGAAAATAAGCAGTGGTTAATATTTTTTCTGAAGTACAAAATAATTAAGAATGTACAAAATATTCTGTAAAGAAATAGACACAAAAACAGCTATGGTTCAAATTCAATTTCTTAAACATCTTAAATATTCTTAAAAATTCTTAATATATTCATCATCAATAGGAAATATCACAATGGAGATAAGGATAACATTATCTTTTTGGAAAAATTGTGAAGCTGTTCTGAATTTTCAATGTCAATAGCATTCTTTGGATTTCTCCTTTGCAACCTAAGAGAATTTCGTATGAACTCCACATCCTGAGCTGCATCAAAAGAAGTGTCACCATCAAGCTGAGGGAGGGGGTTCTGCCCCTCTACTCTGCTCTCAAAATCCCCCACCTGGAGTACTGCATTCAGCTCTGGGGCCTCAATATAAGAAGGACGTGGACCTGTTGAAGCAAGTCTGACTTTGGAGGTGAAGAGCAATAAGAAAAATTTCTATAAATACATTAATAATAAAAGAAAGGCCAGGGAGGAGTCTCCATCCCCTACTAGATTCAGCAAGAAATATGATAATAAAAGACGAGGAGAAAGCTGTGGTGCTTAATGCCTTCTTTGCCTCAGTCTTTAGTTACAGAAACACTTGCACTGGGGAAAGTCACTCCCCTAAGCCAATAGACAGGGGCTGGTAACACAGTGCCCCTCCTAAAATTCAGGAGGAGATGGTCCATGACATGCTCCTCAATATCAATGTGCATAAATCTACGGGGTCAGATGGATTACATCCTAGAGTGCTGAAAGAACTGGCAGGGGGGCTCACCAGGCCACTGTCCATTATTTATCAGCAGCTCTGGCTGACTAGGGAGGTACCAGCAAATTGGAGGTCAGCCAACATAACACTCATGTATAAGAAGGGATGGAAGGATTATCCGGGGAACAACAGGCCTGTCAGTTTGACTTCGGTACCAGGGAAGCTGATGGAGCAGATCATCCTGGGTTTTATTATGCAGCACATGCAGGACAACCAGGTGATCAGGCCCAGTCAGCATGGGCTTATGAAGGGCATATCCTGTTTAACAAACCTGATCTCCTTCCATGACAGGGTGACTCACTTGTTGGATGAAGGCAAGGCTGTGGATGTTGTCTATCTTGACTTTAGTAAGGCATTTGACACCATTTCCCACAGTGTTCTATTAGACAAATGGATCGCTCTTGGCTTGGAGGGGCATACACTTTCCTGGGTGAAAAGCTGGTTAGATAGATGAGTCCGAAGAGCTGTGGTCAATGGAGTTAAATCCAGTTGGCTGCCAGTCACGAGTGGTGTCCCCCAGGGCTTAGTACTGGGGCCACTCCTGTTTAACATCTTCATCAATGATTTGGATGAGGGGATAGAGTGCACCCTTGGTAAATCTGCAGATGACACCATGCTAGGTGGAAGTGTTGATCTGCTTGAGGATAGGGAAGCTCTACAAAGGGATCTAGATAGGCTGGATCACAGGGCCAAGGCCAATTGTGTGAGCTTCAATAAGGCCAAGTGCCAGGTCCTGCACTTGGGACACAGTTCTATAGGCTGTGGGGGGGAGTGGCTGGAGAGCTGCCAGGCAGAGAAGAACCTGGGGGTGTTGATTGACAGATGGCTAAATATGAGCCAGCAGTGTGCCCAGGTGGCCAACAAGGCCAATGGCATCCTGGCCTGGATCAGGAATAACGTAGTCAGCAGGAGCAGGGAGGTGATCCTTCCTCTGTACTCAGCTTTGGTGAGGCCGCACCTCAAATACCGTGTCCAGTTTTGGGCCCCTCTCTGCAAGAAGGATGTTGAGGTGCTGGAGAGGGTACAGAGGCAGGCTACAAAACTAGTCAAGGGTTTGGAGCATGTCTCTTAGGACGAAAGCCTGAAGGATCTGGGGCTGTTTAGCCTTGAGAAAAGAAGGCTGAGAGGAGACCTTATTGCCCTCTACAACTACCTGAAGGGAAGTTGTAGCGAGGCGGGAGTTAGTCTGTTCTCCTTGGTGACAAGCTATAGAAGAAGAGAAAATGGCCTGAAGTTGAACCAGGGGAGGCTCAGGCTGGATCTTAGAAAGCATTTCTTTCCAGAAAGGGTTGTCAGGCATTGGAATGGCCTGCCCAGGGAGGCAGTGAAGTCACCATCCCTGGAAGTGTTTAAGTGGTGTTTAGATGTTGTGCTTAGGGACAGGTTTAGTGGTTTTTGATAGGGCTAGGAATAAGGTTGGACTTGATGATCCTGAAGGTCTCTTCCAGCCAAAACGATTCTATGATTCTAAGACAGAGCAAAGCTGGCAAAAGTCACCCAAGGGACTGTTCCCCCTACATGATAGCTATTATTATTTTGATATACCAAGACAGACGTATTATTGAGGAACAGAAATATTTCCTCTTCAAGAGTGAAAAATCTACTTCAGTCCTAGATCAGTTTCAATGTTGTAGTGTGTGAATACCTGCTGCCTGAATGAAAAAAAAATCATTTAGTGACACTTTATAGTGCAATGTGTCTCACATGGTATTTATATCTTACTTCTTTTAGGGGAAAGCTTGTGTGACAGTTTGTCATACTTTATTTGTGATTTACACTTCATCTAGAAGTGTAGACCTTGTCTGAATATTCCACATTTTGTTTTAAAAAGAGACACATCTAATATATGTGGTAAGTGAAAAAGTAGGAAATGTTCATGTGGTCATTCTAGCACCTTGCCACATTACAGAGGATGAAGTTTCTTGTAACAGTCAGCTATTTCCCTTCTCTGGTCATTCCTCAGTTCATTCTGAAGCCAGTTTTATCTTCCTGAGAGTCCATTTCCAGTGTTCATATGTGAGTCTCCAGTTTATCTTGAACTTTTTCTGACTTCTTTTATACCAGTCTTAATGCCTGTTGTGCAATTAATCTCTTCCTTGTATTAAAATACACATCCTTCCTCTCCATCTTACTTGAAATAACTGTGAGTTTATACAAAATGGGCAGGGGAAAGAACATTACTGAGAGCACAAGAGACGGACTTTGCTTACAGAAGTCACTATTACAGTCAATATTTTCCATATGAGTTTGCACTTTTGGCATCAGGACAGAACATGCTTCTTCTGTGAAAGAGATGCATATATTAGTCATCAATGATCTCGGAGAAACATAATATTGCCCAAAAAAAGGGTAGCATTTTGAGGACATAACAGCTGCTAGAACAAAGATGTTCCCACTGAGTAGATTTGGGCTGTGATTTTTTTATTTTTATTTTTTCTAAGCTTTCATTCTGTAATCAAGGTTATACACATTTTCATGGAAGTGATAAAAGCAACACTGTATGATAGTTTCAGATTCCTGTTTAAAAGCATCAGAACATAAGCTGCATGCAAGAAAGAGGTGTCAATATAAAGCACGATCAGAATATGACTTGTGCTTTCAAGTCTCATTGTCTGAATTATCTAAACCACTCCTGGCTGAACTTTTCAGAAAATAGTCTTCCAGAAGCAGCCATTCCATATAACAAATATCAATTGAAATGGCAAGCAATCAAAACACTCTGGGGTTGTTTTGTTTCTAATGTGAAACCACTGGTAACCTTAAAAATAATCAAAAGTACATTTTCTTTGGTTTGTGTTGTAATATTTGGTGTTGGATTTTATGTGCATCAACAAGCAATAGACTGATGTTTGTTAGGAGAGAAGTCTATATGATGAAAGAGGTACATAGGAAAAATGAAAACACTGAAAGGCACACTTTTAAGTGCTATTTTTTAGCAGTAAGCAAATACATAAATAAAATCTAAAAAAGAAAAAAAAAAGAAAAAAAAAGGGAAAAAAAAAAAAAAAGAAAAAAAAAAGGAGAAAAAAACAGAGAGAGAAGAAAATAAAAAGCTTGAACTATAAAATATAATTTTTAAATGTTACCTGTAGTAAGAAAAAATTAAAAGACACATGAGAAAATAGGGTTGAATAATAAAATATTCATTAAACTAACTCTTCAATCAAAATATTAACATTTCATATTTCAACTGCTGAAGTTCTTTATAGCCACAATGAGATCCTTAAGCACTTTTTTCTTAGAATATCTCTGTTTTTAAAGGAAATTACTCACTGTGAGGGGTCTTGCAAGTTTGCTTAACTGTGGAGCATGAAGTAATTTAGTCTTTCAAGGTAGCATAGGATCTCTTGGTTAAAGCACTTCTAGCTTAAACACATTATCTTTCAGATGCTTTGTCATTAGAAATAATGAAGGCTCATAGAGCTTTATTTCAAATGTCTTTTTTTTTTCTCAAAACCTAAAAGAAAATCTTCCATTATAGAGAAACATAAGGGTTGCTCCTTTTAGTTGCCTGAAGAGAACCAACAGGCCACATAATAAATCAGTCAATTTTTTATGTATGCTGAAATAGAGGAGACTATGTTTGTAATTAGCAGGACTAGCTACTACATTTTATACAACCTGGCAACTGCTCAGTTTTTGTAGCAAAAACTGAAAAGGCAGTAGTGGGACCACTGAAATGTTAATCAGTGTATACTTCCACAATTTTAGGGTTTTTTAAGAAAATGTAGTACCCTTTCTTAGATGTTCTTTAAGCAACCATCTTACCGTTACCTTGTTATGGTACAAACTCCTCAGAAATTGAGCTCACCAAAGAAACATTTGCCCACTGCTGATATGCTACCATTTTATCTCAATGTACAGTTTTAACTATTTACTACAGACTAAAAAATTTGAATCTTCCTTTACATGTTTATGCAGACATTTGCATGTGTCATTCCAAATAATACCGTGGTGCTGTTATATTTAAACTGTTATTAAGAACACAAGAGTTAAAGATAAATTAGATTATAGTTATGTGGTAGGTTGATCCTAGCCAGGTGTCAGGCACCCACGCAACCACCATCTCACTACCCTTCCTCAACAGGGCAGAGGGAGAATATAAGATCTTGACCTCATGGGTTAAGATAAAGACCAGGAGGTAATTTATTAATTAACATCATGGACAAAACAGACTAATCTTGGAGAATATTAATTTATTACCAATTAAAGTTGGGTGGTAAGAAACAAAACCAAATTGAAATGACATCTTCTACATACACCTACTTCTTCCCAAGGTCAGCTTCACTTCTTTCCCAACTCTCCTTTCATCAATACCTCAAGCAGCACACAAAGGGACAGGCAATGGGAGGGTTGTGGTTGGCACATAACAGCTCCTCTCTATCTCTCCCTCCACCTAACACTTTTCCCCTGCTCCAGCATCAGTCCTCTCTTCAGGCCACAGTCCTTCAGGATAAACCTGTTCCAGTATAAGTCCTCCACACACCACAGTTCCTTCAAAGTATATCACCCAGTTCTGGAAGCTCCACAGGACACAGGGAATACCTGCTCCAGCACCTGGAGCACTTCCTCCCTTCTTGTCTGGTGTTGGTGTCATAAGGATCAAGTAGACACCACTGACCTTTCAGATTGGCTTGACTGTATCCTGTGGTGGGTCTGTTGTGAAACTGGCTGGAACCAGCTGCATTCAGCAGAGGTGAAGCCCCTGGCCTCTTTTCACGGAGGCCATCCCTGGATTCCCCTCACTGTCACAGGTTTGAACATGAATTACAGAACACCGGTCTTGTTCTGTTGAATTACAGAACAAAGCTGACTGAACTGTTGATCGTAAAGTAAAAATAGGTGGGTTTCAATGTAAGATTGAAGGCCAAGAGAAGAAATACACTGAAAGGAAGTCAGAACTCATTTGGGGGAGAAATAACTTTGCTCTGGCTTATTTTGTGACATTTCTATTGTATTACCCAACCGCATAACTTTACTATGTACTGAGTCTCTGTATGTACAGAGAAACAACTGCTACATTGTGTCCCAATAGAGCTTGCAAGACAGCTTACATGTAAATATGTTCTGTTCATTTAGATTTCTTCTATTCCAAATTCTCTAATATATAAAAAAAAGGCGTATTCTGACAAGCACCCATTCTGCATGGAAAATTTTTATCTTTATTTTCAAAAGATTATTTACTCAATTCTCAATATGAATAAAAAGGAAAAACAGGGCATAAACTGAAAGGAACTGTGTTTTATCTGCCTCCATCTTCACAGCTGTCTTCCCTTAATTTTTTATGCCAGTTATCTTCCAACTATTTTAGCAGAACTATTTCTGATTTACACTATTGTCAGTGATCATAAAATCCCCTTATACTTAAAATTTCAGAAGCCTTCTTTACATAGCACAAAAGATGTTGTTTGAAATTCAATGACTTGATAACTTCTTAAAAAAAAACCTAACCATCCTTACTTGTCATTCAGTCAAGGATTCAAGGAAGTTCTCCCTTTAGATGGGATTTTTGAGACCTTAGATATGAGATTATAATTTTCCCATTAAGATCATTATCTACACTCTGGAGTGAAAAACAGGGATGATCTCTGCATTCCTAGTATCTTCATTGCCATGGTACTAACTCCTGTACAGCAGTTTGTGATATGCTAGAATTAAAGTTGCCTGTATACAATGAAAAAAAAAAATCTAGAATGAAAGAACAGGTCAATGAGACAGAATGATGCTGGAAAGGCTTTGATTTCTCTGAAAGTAATCTAGGCAAATCTCAGTACAATTTAAAAAGTTGGTTACCAGCAGAAATGTCATCTTAGGGAGTCTGTGTAATGTATTTCTTACGGTAACCCTCAAGTAGGTTAGAGATCTAAAGACTGCTATAAGCAGTGCAATGTAAATATTCTAACAATTACAGACACAAATCTTCAGATAACAGTAAGAAAAGCCAAAATGGCAAGTTAGGTAGGGGAGCTAAAGGTAGAAGCATTTAAATCATTTAATGGCCCAAGGACTGGCATCTACAGTTTTAGTTTAGACTTTGTAATGCAAAGTGAAATAGCTGGAATATGGTAGCTGTTACACAGGTATTTCTTTGCAGTTTGGTGATCGATCACAAAACTTCCTTTCCTGAAGCCAAAGGACCTAAGTGCTTTTCTCTAGAATTTAGCTGATAAATATTATGTCTAACATACCTAAGGGCACAAAAGGTCCTTTAAAAATGTCACTACAACAAAGTGTATACTTGGAACTAATAATAGCAAAGAGAGGTTGAGCTGTTTTAGAAGTGCTGCAAGGGCAGTGAAAATAACCGTAGAAACAATCCATGTTACTTCATTTGTAGATTACAAACTAGATTTTGAAATATTACAAAATTTGGCATGGGATTTTTTACTTTTTACTCTTAATGTAGAATTAAAAATAAACAAACAAACAACAACTCCAAACAGACAAAAAAAACCCCAAGCACAACAAAACACGCATACCAGAAATACCCCCTCAAACCCAAACAACTGAGAACTACTTAAAATCTAAGGAAGAAATAATATTAATATAAAATTGAACCACTCAGGATCAATAGCAGGAGACAAATTCTCAGCAGCAGGAAATAAATAGGAGAAGCATTTATTAGACATCAAATTCTGATCTTTAACAGAGTGGAAAAATTAGGCAGGTGATCAGTTTTATGAAACATGAAGTTTGCATAAATAACACAATGTGAAGCTTGCCATAGGTTATACAGGCATATTTTCTAAAGCAGGATATCCAAACTTCTGTTTTAATTGAACAAAAATTACTTTAATTTTTACATGTCAGTTCTTATCTCTCTTGTCCCATATAATGGGTAGAAGTCCACATGCTCTATACGCAGATAAAAAGGTTCAACAGACTGCAGATGCTTGCTTTCAGGACACAAAACTATTTCTCAGTCCAGCAAGTAAAATTGCCTGGAAATAGTCTGCATAAATATGCCTGGATCAGACCCCTTGTAGATTTATTCCCAACATTATGTGTTAGACTTTTTGCATTACTCATAATTAAGGGCTAACATTCAAGTTAAAATGGAAATTAATATGATTTTTAACTATTCAAGTCTGATATACTGTATATTATTTTATCTTGAATGTATAAGATCTAAGTTATATAAAGCAAAATAGAAAGACATGACATAAAATATACATTAGATAAATAATATATATTGTGTACACGTGGATAGACATCCGTGATTGTCCCTACAAATTACCTTGAATTCTCTTTAATTTATACATTTAATTTAGGAAAGCTAAATTTTTTCTGTGAAGGTCAGGTACTTAATATTTAAGCTTAAGCAAATATCATTGGAGGTTTTGAAAAATAACACAGTGAACAGCCAGTCCTTACTATATTTGTTTTCAAGCCATGGTCTTTTTCTGAACATGACACAAGAATAAAACAACACTGAGAGGATAAATCCTCAATGGGATCAAAATCTTCAAAGTCTCTTCCCAACGGGAAGAACATCAGAGAACAATAAGCACTTTTGTCTTGAGCTTAACCATGTGAAAGTTACCAAAGATAATCCATAAATATATTTTTGATCTATCCAAAGAAGTCCAATGCAACCTACCCTAACCCTAAACCTCTCCCTATCATTGAAATGCAACATTTTCTCACTAGAGTTCTGTATTACTCAAAAGAGTAATTAGTGAATCACTTGGCTTCTCTTAAATGCCCAGATTAACAAAGAGAAATAGTAACACAGATTACTATGATGTTATGTCAGAACAGACTGTTTAAGCCCTATTCAGGGGAAAATCATGCTCATCCAGAAAAAAGCTCTTCCCTCACAGAAGCTGCTCAGAATCAGTAAGTCTTCTGCTTTGACTGTCTCCTAAAGCTTCATCCAAGGTGAGATGCCAAGATGCTGTAAAGAATTAATGACTTGTTTACTTATACAGATATGTAGGTATCTTATCTACTTGTATAGGTAAGTAGGTATCTATAAATATATTGATCTATACACTGGAGAACACACTATTATTTGTTCTGGAGTTCTCCCTTATGTGGAAAGGAAAAAAAAACATCTGTCACTTACTATCCTAAATAGTGACAACTACAGGGTAATTCAGCTGTCACTCAACACAGGAAAGGAAACTGCAGTCTTCTTTAGTGCTTAGTCAAGTTAGTTGTGCTGGGCAGCACACTTGGACTCTGTGAAAAGAATATAAGCATTAACCTCAGGTATAACTCATACTTTCTCAAAAAAAAAATTAAAATGCTTCAAATAACTGAATGCTTTTACTCCTTATAATGTGTAACACCAAGAAATCAACTCAAAAAGCATCTTCACGTGTTGTCACCTATGCATATGGAGGAAAAGAATGAATTTCAATGAATATTACTGAAATCAATATTCATTGTCAGGTCTCTGAGTTTCTGACAGCATTTCTGCTCAGCACTTCACACATAATAGTCACTCTGATTGGGAGAGTATCAACACAAACAGTAACTTGATACCAAGGATATACAAAGGTCCTAACATTCAAATTCAGGCTTTGTATTAGGATGACTTCACATTCACATTCACAGTGTTTGCCAGGAGGCTAGGAAGGGAAAAAAGGTACACTAATGAGCAGAAATTTCAGGGGAATTAGAGTGTTGTTTTCTGACAGAATATCTGTACTATCAAGAACAAACCCATGAGTGTGTGCTGTCTGTGACAGTAAATGAAAGGTTAACACAGACTTGTGTTTGTTATTTATTTCAGCAAACCATTATTTCAATAGAGCACTTCCAGACTCTGTGCACAGTCAGTCTTTTTTTCCAGTAGGACTTCCCTCACCGCTTCTCAATTGCTGCCTGACCATGCAGGAAATCTATCTAGGAATCTTATCCTATTTTGCAGGTCCTAGAGTCTGTAATGTTCCTTTCATTGATGACCTACCACCCTTTCTATCCCTTTCTGTGTTATGCTTCCTTTTTAACAAGTGGGAAATTGACATACAGACTTAAAATAAGTATCTTGGTTCTTTTTTCCCTTAGTTGTCTCTTATTACCTTATCATTATCAATCCACCATCAGTCTTTAAAGACTATATGTCCATACTTCTTTCATCTATTTAGTGACTCACTTATTATCTATGCAGCCTAGTGTTCATTATTTGTATTTATGAACATCCCTACAGAACACCTGCCAGGAAATAGTAATTTTATAATATTCATAGGGTGCTATCAGCAATTAGTGAACTGGGATTTTTTTCCCAGGGTTTTGTCATGGTTTAACCCCCATCAGAGGCTAAGCCCCAAACAGAGACTAATTCACTCCTCCCCAGTGGAATGGGGAAAGAATCAGAAGAGTCAAAGTGAGAAAACTCATGGGTTGAGATAAAGACAATTTAATAAAGTAAAAGCCATGCATGCAAGCAAAGCGAACCAAGGAATTAATTCATCACATCCCATAGGCAATCAGGTGTTCAGCCACTTCCAAGAAAGCAGGGCTCCATCATGTATAATGGTTACTTGGGAAGAAAAACACCATCATTTTGAATACCTGCTCTTCACTCTTCTTCCCCTAACTGTATATGCTAAGTGTGATATGGAATATTCCTTTGGTCAGTTGGGATCAGCTGTCTTGACCGCATCTCCTCCCAACTTAGAATCATAGAATCATTAAGGTTGGAAAAGACCTCCAAGATCATCAAATCCAACCATCTACCCAAGATTATCATGACCACTAAACTATGTCCTGAAGTGCCATGTCTGCAAGTTTTTTGAACACTTCCAGGGATGGTAATTCCACCACCTCCCTGGGTAGTCTGTTCCAATGCCTCACCACTCTTTCAGTACAGAAATTTTTCCTAATATCCAATGTAAACCTCCCCTTGCACAACTTAAGCAATTTTAGGAATACATTTATTTTAATACTAAGCCAGAAAAGGGAGTTCACAAAAATTGAAGTGATCACAGCCATGCCCTGCCTGGCCATGGACCCCACCAAGCCCAGCTCACCCATGGGTGCACATCCTGACCCAACCTTGGCCCCTCCCCAGTGGGATGTTTGATACTCAGCAACAGGGCTGCCCTCAGTGCAGTGGTCCAAGTGATAAGTTTTCTTTGATCTCACTAAAGAAAAGTTAGGGTTTCCATTTACCCAATATGTGCAAAAACCACAGATCTGTGCGTGTCTTCAATCAGCTAGATTTACTGTGCAGGGAGTAACCACAGTTACAACACACATGCAGCAGTTTGGAAGCATCCAAAGGGCCATTTCTCTGGATATGTGGAAATCTCTAACAGGTGTCCAAAGTCCTCAAATTCTGCCTAGATAAGATATCCAAAAAGAGAGTGTAGCCAGAGAAATGAAGGTATATTCTACCTCAAGGAAAGTCAGTAGATTCCAGGGAACTGATTTAGCTAATCTGTATTGATGCATAAACTCTCCTGATTTCAATGAAATAAAAACGTAAACATTAATACATTGTGTAGATATACTATATATCTTCAGGATTGATTATTTTGAAATCCATTCTGTTTTGTTTTGTTGTAACTATACGAGAGAAGAGACAAGCTCTTTCAATTAGTTTATGAGACAATGTTCAAATCTATAGCAAACACATTTTATCAGCTACAACAGGAATCCAACAGATTGGTTTTAGCAGTGCACTGAAAGATTAATACAGGCAACTAAAAAAATTTTAAGAATTCAGGTCTCAAAAGGAATCCTCTTGAAGGTATAACACACTACACATCTGTGACCTGAGGCTAAAAGTATCATCATTTCATATCCAAAGCAGAGAGCAAGATAAGAATTTGAGTGCAAGGAAAGAATGTGAATGGATCCACTGCAGATCCTCAGATTCTAATCTTTCTTACACTCTCA
Organism: Actenoides lindsayi; assembly: GCA_025331215.1. NCBI lineage: Eukaryota > Metazoa > Chordata > Aves > Coraciiformes > Alcedinidae > Actenoides > Actenoides lindsayi. The sequence goes on from WTSP01013082.1 coordinate 103,448, forward strand.
AAATAGTACTAGAAGAAGTGGAATTACATGCAACAACATAACCAATAGGCAAATTTGGCAAGATGAATTTTATCTTATGTCACATTGCACAAAGAACAGATATTTAAGGAAATTAAAGAAAAACACACTGAGCCCACTGAAATTTATTTTTGTATGTCTAATCTCTTGTAATACTATGAAGTTCTAGGGAGTGATTTCATAAGAAAACACTATAAATGAAATGTTTCTGTTGGCACATCTGAAAATCAGTTATTCCTACTGATGCATTAGAAGAATTAGGAGCCTCTCTAAAAGCTAAAATAAGATCTTGCATCCCAGATAGCATTATCAAAGACATGGGTGTTGCTAGGAGCTGTTTTCCAGAGCAGATTTCACAGATTTAATTCAGGAATTAAATCAAAATTCAACCTGCAGAAATTCAAACTCCAGATTGATAGCTGTTATGATGTTATCCACAAATAAATAACAATTATTATTACAACTTGTATCATTGTAGACAGAATGGCACAAAGTGTAAAACTGCACTGTGGTCCTTTGAACATGGCTGGGTGTCAGGTGCCCATCAAAACACTCTTATCACTTCTCCCCCTCCTCCTCTCAGCTGGACCAGGGGAAGGAAAATAAGATGAAACTTGTAGGTTAAGACAAAGGCAGTTTAATGAAAAGCGAAGCAAGGACACACAGGTGAAATCAAAAGAAAACAAGATTTATTCTCTACTTTCCATCAGCAGGTGATGTCTGGCCCCTTTCCTAGAAAGCAGGGCTCCAAACGCATAGTGGTTTCTCCAGAGGACAAGTGGATGTCCCCTCCTTCTTTTCCTAGCTTTTATTGTTGAGCTGACATCATATGGCATGGAATATTCCTTTGGTCAGTTTGGTTCAGCTGTCCCAGTTGTGTCCCCTTCCAAGCTCTTGTCCATCTCACCCCTCTGCAGGGGGAATGTTGGAGAAACAGCCTTGTTGCTGTGTGAGCCCTGCCCAGAAGTAGCCAGAACACAGGTGTGTTACCAGCACCTTTCCAGCTCTCAATGCAAAGCACAGCACTGGGAGGGCTGCTATGGGGAAAATTAACTCCATCTCAGTCAGACCCAATACACACACAGAAGTAATAAAGTCATGGTTCATTCTCTTTAGACTGAAAAGTTGATGATGAATAGAATGGTACTGGTACCAAATATTGAAGAATCAGGAAACAGTGATAGTAATGTTCTCTAAACAAAACAGAATAGAAAAAAATGAAGCATAAGCACTAGGCAGAAACTAAAAAGTTTTATATTAAGATACGTAAAGAAGGCACTCGATATAAGACTAAACAAGTGTTGAGAAGTGTAATTGACTGAGAAGTAACTTTACTAAACTTGTCCAGTTAATTTTAAAAAAAGTAGATTTTCTAATGAAGCAGTATTGTATTAAAAAAAATTAAAAAAAAAAAAAATTGAAAGTGAACTTAAAATACATCCTGTTTGCAGAACAAAGTCAGCTGGTTAAGCAGGATACATACCATCCCAAATTCACCGTGTATACCTGCTATTGTAGCCTTGTTTAAAGATTCACATGAATAATATGCCAGGATGACTTCATCTTGTAAGTTTTCACTTAATTGACGAATAATTTATATGAAAGTATTGTAGCTGTCTTAATTAATCAAGAAAAATCCCCCTGTGAAATCCCTAATTCAAAGCAAGAGAAATTCCTCTTTCAACATCTCACTACAACCAAGTAAACTCAAACGTTTTTTTTTTTTCTTGACATCACACTGTGTTTGCTTGTAAAATGAGTATGCTATGCTATGAACATCCCTCAACACTGCATTCTAGCTTGTTTTTTGGGGTATTTTTTGAAGGAATGTTATACACAGACAGCATAGGTTGCAGACTGAAAAAATGTTGGAAACTACAGGACTAAACACAGAAAACATTTCTTCCCCATCACACTCCTACAGAGATATTGTACATCTGCAGAAAGCAAAGGAGAGCACTGGAAATTCCAGTAGACTCTTTATAGTCTCACAACAGCTCACTGCTGGCTTAAAGTGATGTAAAGAAACATAAAGATAAATTTAAAAAAAATAGGAAATACAGCTGTGTCTACACCAGCTCATTAAATTACTCTATCAGTCTGTTCAGTGAGGAGGTCCAAGGCTAGAGCATACACTCCATTGAATCAATACAGCAAAGCTTCAAGAACATTTAAGTTACATGTACCTGATTTGTGACCAGCCTGAGGTACACTTGGACACACTTACTTTACCAGTCATATAATACACCCAGCAAAGACTCTTCTAGAATTTGACCTGTCTTCAGTGGATCTTACATCATGCACACCTAATAAACCCAACTTTGTTGTCCTCTGCAGAAGACCTGCCAAACTCTTGCTATCATTCACAATAATGTCTAGCAAAAAACGTAGTATACCAAGCACCTCAAAGAGAGCCAAGGTTCTAAATCAAGCCAAGGCTATTGGTCTCTGTTGCACCTCACCAGACTTTTTGGCACTCTTTACTCAGTGTCCTGCTGCATTCTAGGCTCAACTAAGGACATTCCAGGCAACCTAGTAGAAGAACAGTTTGAAGTTGCCTTGGGTCTCAAGGGGAAGTTCCACAAAAAGAAATGTCTTTGTTGTACTGGAAAAGTCTCACACCAACAACTTATACAGTCAAGAAGCCACAAATCCATGCTCTCTTTCCAGAACAGCTTCCAAATCAAGGCAGGAAAGTTGTCTGCCAGTGAGACTTTAAGCAGCATGGATCAACTTGTGAACACAGTGATAAAATGAGACACTTCCCATTCAATGAAGCAGCAATGGATTTGGCAGATGTTTACAGGAGAATCCTCAACATTTTTCCTCTACCAGGGTAATAAAGATACCCTTACACAGGAGAAAAAGAATACTGGACAAGCAGTAACTTCTATATTTTACCATTACTCATATAACAACAAAGCTCCTCTCAAGTTTTCAGTGGCAATTATGAAGAACTTGAGATACATTTCACATAAGGCCTATATGCTGCCTTCTATCTACCTCTACCTTCTACCTATTTCTACATTCCAAGTTTTCTAGGCTATTGCTTTTACCCTCTAGAAGTCCACACAAAAATAAAATAGAACCCATCTTACAGTCACAATCTTCTCAGGAAATAACACGCTGCTCTTTAAAATTCTTACTTGTTTAACTCTATTCCATATTAAAGATAATACTTCACATACAATTGCTGAGTTAGAAGTTCTGAATGTCATAAAATGTGGTGAGTGCAGTAAAAATCAGAGGCAGTTTTCTATCTCTTCCAAGAGGTAGTGAAGTCTTACTGAATTTTAGGCAGTGGCTTTTACCAGTGCAGAATCTTCAAGCAGAGAAGATATTACTAGAGAAATTTTCTTCCTGTTCTTTCTTTTGTCTTTTCTTGTAGGGACTATGTTGGTCTTCCATACCTGTTCGTCATCACCTTTGTGTTGTTACCACATATGGAATATTTTATATACATTGGATATGCATTCCTTGTTCTCTCTGTCATTCCCTTGTTAATAATTTTCCTCAGCTCCTAGAACTTTCTCTTGAAAATATAATGTCGGTCTCACAATGGAGAATTCACAAATAGATTTTATGTAGTTTATCCTCTTCAGCGTGGAGAAAAATCTTGAAGACTTCTGTACAAAAATTATTAACTTGATAAACTGGAGTACTGCATGTGAAGAATGATTAAAATATCAGAAAATGACTAGTGATATTAAGTACTTTAGAGATTGTTCACAGAGCATAGTCCAATTCAAGATCGAGTGAAGACAGACCACAAAAAAAAAAAAAAAAAAGAATTAAATCGCACTTCTTGAATTTCCAAAATGGGAAAAAAAACCATTTGTCTTTTCCTATCAAAACACAGAGAGCCCTTTTAAATAAATAAAATACAGAAGAGGTGAATACATCGCTGTGTATTTGCAAAAGTAGATAGTGGGATTAGAAAAAGAGTTAATAAAAAGTTGTGCCTGAAGAAAATATTAGATTTTACAGGGAATAAAAATGCAGTATTTCAAAATATTAGAATAATTATATTAAACTCTAATATTAAAACTAATAATTATTTAAAATCTTGTTATTGATCATTTGCTATCTACAAACACTCTGTCCATTCCCACTTCAGATTATATAAAGCATATTTTGTGCTTTCACAAGTGGAGATACAAGCAGGCACTGCCCCAGAGAACTTTACTTAAAATTACCCATATTATTATCTGAAAGAAAACCAATACACCAAAAATCTGAAATCTTTGTCAAGTGCAACCATGTTAGTAACTTAAACACCTACATTCATTGAGCTATGACTCTGTTTTTTGAGATACAAAGACTGTTTTTAACTAGAACCAGTAAACATATATTTTAATGCCTTGGGTTATAGACTTTCTCAACCTATAACCTAATCCTTTTACACCTAATAAAATGAAAACTTGTCCTTTAATGGGGCTTTTGTGTACTACCACTGTACAATCTTAAATAATATCCATTCTCTCATTTTTATATGTCAGTGTTGTAGAAAGCCAAAGCCAAATCTTAACTAATTTTAATCCACCTTCTTTAATTTCTGTGCTCTTGCTTGCTGTCCTGTCTCCACTCTTTTTCTTCTCACTTATTCTCAAAAAGCAAAGTAAAACAGAAAACTGAGAATGGTTCTCTGGTAACCATATAATAATTATATTTTAGTAAGGGAAATCAACAGAGAAAGCTTTTTGAACACCCAGCTGTCCCCAAACAAGATTACTTTCTTATACATTAATTTTGGTTTGGGTATCCAGCAATTCGAAACAGTACATGGGAGTTGCCTTTCCTTAGTGGAAGAGTATACTGACAAGCTCTCCCTCACCCATCAGCTATCAGTTTTTGTCAGAGGGCTGGAAAGGGATATGCTAAAAGCTAATATTTTTTTCCACTGAATGCAGGATCATAAGTGTTTACTAATGGCCATCATCCTTTAATTCCTTAGTATAGTAAATGATGGGAAATATCCTATGCTGGACTTAGCTGTCATGGGACATTTGTTGTTAATGTTATGTGTTTTGTAATGTCTTCTGAAGATGGAAGACTTACATACTATATTAGCTAAGGTATAAGGACCTAAGATTTACTGCCCTTTGATCTTCAAACTTCTTTGGTTCCAGGCAGAATTGCATCTTGATTAACCCCTGGTTGTTATTAAATATTCTTAGGAACTATTGACACAGCAAGAATTAATGACAGTCTATACATGGGGAAAAAAAAAGAAAGGAAAAAAGAAAAAAGACAAATCAGCTGCATTCTCTAGGGAGAAATAGGATTTTTTTTCCTCTGTTTAATTCTCATGGTCATAAATGAAAACAAATTAGAATACAATTTTCAAAAAGATAAGAACTTTAATATAAATCACAATTTGCCCTTCTCTTCAGGGCTTGGTTTGTTGGTTGGTTTTCTTTTTTCCAGATATTTCCCATTACCTAGATACCAGATATTAAAAAAATTTTCAGTTCTACTAAATACAGTGTTTTGAGATTACTTGACAGTCTCAAGTTAAAAATGGAGGAGGTATTTATTTATTGTTCAAACTTTTTTAAGATTAAATTTATTTTCAATTTTTATGGCTTCCTAGCTCTATAATATCTAAATATGAAGTAATCATAAAATGTCAACAATGACAAAACCAGAAGTACAATTAAATTACATATTAGCAATTAACATTCAGGCCACAGTAGAATTAAGATCTGTGAGCAGAGTAATATATTTTAATTATTTAATTTAAAAAATATATTTATTAATTAAAATTTTGTAAGTTTAAAATAAACTTCTAATGACTCTAAACTCTCTTGTCTTCTTGTTATTTTTCTCCTTCGCCACCAATGTCTTCACAGCTCAAGGAATAGCTGGTGTATAGCAGGATTTCCCCATGGCCTTGAAAGCCTCAGGCAAGAGTGGGTAGTCCCAGTCTGCCCAGTTCTTCTGTTCATTATGCATTATGACTATTTGAATATTGCATTGGAAATGCTTGTACTGAAAATATCTTTCCCTCTGAATCAGCTATTTAAAAAAACCTTGCTGTCTAGGTGACTTTGAGGGCATCTGATTTTGCTTCTTTTTATGACAAAGACTAGTTCTGCTCCAGGTAACCACTTTCTTACTGGCCTGTGTAGTTTACCTGAACTTCTGGTAGGTTTACAGGCAAGACTAAAAATATGTGTTTAAGGCCCAAGATTAATAAATAAATGTTTTGCTATACTAAAAAAGCACAAGTTTTTTCTCGACTTTCATCTTGTGCAAACTTCAGTAATATATACAGTGCTGTTCTTCAGCATACATATGCATATACACATACACCATAACTTACAGTTGTGTAAGAAATTTTTCTCAGCATATATATGTTAGTTTGCAAGAGTCAACTTCACCATTATCAAAAGGTCTGTGCAACTGCCAGTGTCACTTCTCCTCCCTCTATACACCTCTTCTAGCTGGAGCCACAGTAGTCTGCAGGTAGATATGCCTCTGTTATCTCTTGTGCCACTTTCCTGAGTGGAAAGATGTGTCATCAACAAATTAACATTTTTGTGGTATATTGTGAAGGGCCATTCCAAATCATAGACAGCTACATGATGGAGGTTAATATCCACACCTCTCTTTTCTTAACTACGTTTCTTCTTCAGAGTAAGAATATCCTGTCTTCTAGAAGTCTCATATTTCTTCAGGTCTTCTATTTCATCATCAGTATGAATCAGAACAGGTCACTGGAACACACATGTTTTTATCAGGCATCTGAATGATTCTGCTATATTTGCATAATTTAAATATCACAACAAGGACTATTTGGAGATAAGATCAAGATTATTTAGACAGACAAATAATGCATTTTTCTACGTAAGAATTGTCAGCTGGTACAGATCCTTACTTGTCAGCTTCATATGACTGAAAATTAGGCATCATGAGGTAACATGATTAAGTAGACAATCAGTAGCTACAGAAACACCAGTAGAAAATATCACCATTCTGGAGTTACTGTTGATCAAGACTCAACCCAACATTGCAGAATCAAAGTAAGAGCTACTTCGACCTGAAAAAAATAAAAATAAAAAATGCAATAAACTTTTTCAACACTAGGTTGTTTTCAGCTAAGAATAATAAACATTGGGTTTTGTCAAACACGGATACAAGGAGTGTTAATTACATATTACTCCATCAGGCTCTGCATCTCAGCAGTATTTGAAAATTATTTAAAAATCCAATTGCTTCTAAGTATTTTCATTTTGATGGGTTGATAGTACATATATTCTACTCCTGTCTTGCTCTTCCTGAAAAAAGACACTAACCTCTTACCTTGGAATTTATTTCTGTGGTTACGTAAATACTAATGGATACATAGAGATGTTAAATTGTTATTAATTATGATTGATCAGGAATGAAATTAAGTATACACATTTTCACACGGGACTTACCCAGAGAGGCACACAGGACTATTTTTCTATAACTGCCATATTCACATTAGTAGCATTAAAATGCCAGTAGTAATTCTGGGGAGTGATTTAACTTACAAACCTATGACCCACTTAGATGAACACCAACAAGGAAAGATTCAAATACCGTCTAAGCTGAGTGCCTGTGTATTTTCCAAGGAGATTATTGGCAATGCTGCAACACTAAGCTTGATTTCAAGAATAATGTTTTTATTAATTTTAAATACATATGTCTATTTTATAAAACATTTGCATTATACAGTATTAACTAAGCAAATGAAAATTGGGTGAAGCAAGATTGTCTATTGAGTTCTCAATTCCAGACAAAATGTTGTAAAAACCATACAAGAAAATGTTGGAGTGGGGAAAACTTAAGTAATCATCTCACAGAAATGCACTGTATTTTCTACAGTTTTTCCACGTGGTCTGAACACTTGAAGTTTATACAAGATTGTTTTAAATTGGTCGTGTTTGACATTCTATTTTCCAATAAGAAGTAAATTAAAAACACAGAAATAATGCTGGACTATTCAGTGAAAACAAAAAACAATGTTTTTACAGTTAACTTGTTTAAAAAAGTAACAACAAAATGATTGCAATATAAAGGAAGATGCAAGCTGATGTAGAGTTTGTATTGCTCAAAATTTTATAGATGTGTGATTCTGATTGTAGTTTTTCTCATCTTTGGTGTTGAGCAGATAAAACTTCTGGCTGTAATTCAGGGAAACAAAGCTCTAAAAAATTGGCATTGTTTAATGAACGGAAAAACTGTGCAGTGATTTTGGCTTAAGTTCATCCCACAAATTTAAATGAAATCTTCTCCGAAGGTTTCATCAATAACCAATGTAAATACATAAGATAACATGGGATGAATCTTTGTTAGCTCTCTGAGTGGTCTATGCAGCTGATTGACATGCTGATACATCCACCTAACCTTCACACACATCCTTATCTTGAAGAATATTTCTTTTCTTAGCATACAATCCCTCCAGTTCCTATCCTTCTAAACATCAGCCTGTGAAGAGCAGAAAAACCCTGCAGATATTTCCTTCTTTTATGTTGTTTCATTTCCTAAAACAGCTCAGTCCTTCAGAAGATATGGACTGAAGGTTTAAGACAGGTTATCTTGCAATTAATTGTGTTTTAAAACAGTAGCTGGAGTGTTAGTGGTACTTAAGTAAAATAGCTTTGTGTAAAATGACTTCATTTCTATGAGCATTTTGAAGGTGAGAAATTAATTAGAACTTAATTCAAAACTTCTTTTACCTTTATGCATCCTTAATGAAAGTAAATCAGAAAAACATACTGTCCTCCAAAGACTCTCACGTCCCTTTCATATGCACTTAATTTACACATTTGAGAGTTCACATTCATAAAATTCTAGTAAGAAAATCTGGTCACATTCAGTGCCATGGAAATATGTAAGTAAAAAAAAGTTAGGGTGAACATTTCTCTTCTAGGAGCAGGAATTCTCCTATATTTGAAGTGTACTATAGATTTCTCCAGCATTCTGATTAAAAAATGGCAAAAATACATATGCTAATATTGTCTTAGCCTATAGTGTATTTTTCCCCACCTTCACCCTGTTCTTTCTTTCTTTTTCATAAATTCCTAGATTACAGAAAAAAAAAAAAAAATCAATCACTATCCAGCCAATAGCAACATTTTTGGAAAGTATATGAAAATTATTCAGAAATTAATTAGAAAGGATATTACTATTGTCAATAGAAATATTCTATTTTCAATAGTAATATTAGTCTTCTGTATCACGATCCATCTTTTTCACACAAATAAATAAAAAGGGGGATTTCATCATTATCAAAAAGTGTAAAAATACATTCAAACAGGTAGTCTCACTAAGCAATCAGAGCAAGGAAAGAAAAGGAGGAAAGAGATTTTGTTGTTGTTGTTGTTGTTTTGTAAATCAGAGTCTTCTCACTGCTTAGAATTGCATAATAATCATATCAATACAAGTAAATCCAGCTCCTGCAAAAAGGTATGACTGGCCTTCTTTTAAACCTCAGAGAACAAGAATTGTCCTAGCAGTTAAAAATGGAATTATTTGCTTAGGACCTGAGCCTCCACAGACCTTCACTTTCAACCTGGTAACCATATTCTCTGTTTTACAGTTTCTCTTCTTTATCTGTTCTTACTAACTGTACTTAAGAAAACATTAACTTTATGTGAATAAGAACATGGGACTAGACTCTTTAAGAATATTCCTTATATATCAAATCCCAGACATTTACATTTGCCAGTAAGAACCACCAGTTTGGTTAGTGCAAGTGCTATACATCAAATCATCATCTTTCTAAGCTTATGATATTAATGCATGCTGAGTACTGCAGTACATCTATATTCTTTTCCTACAAGACTTCTCAAGAGAAATGTAGTACATACCTTTATTTACATATGGTATTGTTTTTCTATGTATAACTAGGTCTATCAAAATGGACTCAAACATTAAGAGCACTCTCTGACACACACATACACACATAAAACCCCCAAATGAAAACAACGCCCGCAAAAAAAACCCAACACAACAGAAATCCCCATAGACAGACCCAAGTCATTATTTAAAGGGATCTATGCAACAACTCTTCCTAGTATCAGCTGCCTACTGGAGAAGAAGAATTATAGTGTCTAACATATCTCAATATTCTACTGTCATAATATTTAACATTTTTTGGTATTCTTTTTATCTCCTCAGGTTTTGCTGTAACGTATAAATGGAATTCAACAAGATAACATTTCATTCTGAGAAGAAGGTTAAATAACAGGGAAAAATATTTGTATATATACTTTCTATATTTTTGGGTACACGTGTACATATAAACTAGTTTTCTAGCACAGATATCATCATATATTCTATTTTCTTTATTTTTAACAATGCATATTCACTATGTATGCAGTGAATATTCTTTTAAATGGCATCAGTAGAATACAATTTTTTGTCAACATAGTCCCACAACACCATGTATTTGGATACCATCTTATTTCCCAGAGTTTAAAAAACCACATTTATATCTAATTAAGGAATCTATTATTAGTTCATTTCTTGGGAAAAAATATGAAATGAGCAGTGAAAACTGAAGAGTCACTGAAGGGACATAACACTGCTGTTTGCAGATCAAATACAAATTCAAAACACAGGTGGTCATCTTATTTTTACATCACAATATATAAAATTATCATTATAAACTTATAAAATATAGTAATATAATAAAACAATATTAGGGGTAGAATACTAAAATCCCCCTTTTAATGGTATTGTATCTTTTTTTACAATATTTGTTTTAATTCAGAAAATACATGTTACTATTGCTACACATGATACCTTCCAGAGTTAGAAAACCATGTGATATGCTGTGGACTTTTTTTCAAGTTTGAGTACCTGATGTTAATTGATGTGTATAAAATTTATAAATTGACAGATTTTATAGCAAGCTATTTTCCATTTTGATCTACAAATAACATCAATGGTTCAAAAATCAATGTTATTGATCAAACACAAGCACCCAAAAAGGCTAAGTTAATTTAATATGTTAGATAATTAATCAGCCATATCACAGAATCACAGAATCACAGAATCATTAGCGTTGAAAAGACCTCCAAGATCATCAAGTCCAATCGTCTACCCAACATTACTATAACTACTAAACCATGTCCTGAAGCACCACATGTACACATTTTTTTACCACCTCCATGGATGGTGACTCCACCACCTCCCTGGGTAGTCTGTTCCAATGCCTCACCACTTCTTCAATATAGAAATTTTTCCTAATATCCAATCTCAACCTCCCCCAGTGCAACTTAAGTTCATTACCCCTTGTTCTATCGTTAGTTACTTGGGAGAAGAGACCAACACCCACCTCTCTACATCCTTTTTTTAGGTAATTGTAGAAAACAATAAGGTCTCCCCTCAGCCTCCTCTTCTCCAGACTAAACAACTACAGTTTTCTCAGCCGCTCTTCGTAAGACATACTCTCCAGACACCTCACCAGCTTTGTTGTGTTTCTCTGGACCTGCTCCAGCACCTTTCTTATATTATTTTTCTTATACTGTGGTGCCCAAAATTGAATACAATACTCAAGCTGTGGCCTTACCAGTGCCAAGTACAGGGTAAAATCACCTCCATGCTGGACCTTTTACTCCTGATGGACGCACTGGTTTTGATACAGGCCAGGATAGCATTGGCCTTGACCACCAGGGCACAGTGCTGGCTAGTGTTCAGCCAGCTGCCCATCAGTATATATACATTTATGCAGTACAAATCCACAGCATTTTCATCTAACTTTCAAAGGGCCACTCAGGGTTGAGGAAATTTAACAGAGAGAAATTAATTCTTTCACTGTCCATGTTAGCTAGGCCACATCTAGGAATAATAAATTCAATCTCCACATCTGTTACTATGGTCACAGTAAATTCCCTTGAAATATATAGAAACACAGGACTGGGGGGGACCTCTAAAACCTTTTTCATCAAACAGAAGAAACTTCTCACAGAAACATTGTCTAGTTTTAGTTAAGTCTTCCTTAAATACAATCTCATGTTTTACTCCACTGTTCCTATGAAAGGTGAATCAAGAAACCTCGAGACAAATTCCTGACATTCAGAGATCAATTGTGTTCATATGTTTGCATTCTCCTTTAAGTTAGGTAATTTAGCCTTCCAGAAACTCAATTTTGTAAGTTATTTAGAGATCATAGTCCTATTTTTCCTCAGGACCATTTTGTATGACTAAGACTATGTTAGTTACCTCTTTTAAAGCCAGTTTTGATTCACTGACCATACCAATTCCTTTTTTTTTACTGCTTTTTCAGTTTCTGCCCATCTCTATTGAATATGTATGACCATAATAGCCTCTCTTTTTCCAAGTAAATTCCTTATAGTCTGATATTCCCTTCCTACAGATCATTATTTCTTTTCCACATATATTTATGCCCTGGTGCATCTTAATGTATGCACAAACTGCACTTTTTAAGTCTCATCCCATTTCTAATATCTTATGTCATCAGGACAGTCTTTCTTACTCTCTCATAGTTCTTTTTCTTGAATATATTAGTAATTTAAAAGTGTAAAATTCAGTGCCAAAGTGTAACTTCAGAAACATCACGTCTAACATTACTCTTACCCATCAGCATAGTTCATTTCACCTCTTTTTCAGTTTCTTCACATCATCCCATGATAATGACCACCATTTCAAGTCTAACTATGACATTTCCCTGCTTACTGCAGGGGGCATTGGACTAGATGACCTTTGGAGGTCCCTTCCAACCAGGGGCATTCTACGATTCTCTTCTATGATTCTATTTCCCATGTGGCATGTTGTCAAATAACCTACTGAAATTTAGAAAGATGAGATATACTTTACCTAATTTCTCTAATAAAAGTAACAATTTCTAAAATAGATTCCAAAACTAAAATCTACACTTTATAAAACATCTTTTAAAAATACCCATTTTCTTTTTAAATCTATTTCTTGATCTTGAAGGAGACCTTCAAAACATGGACAAAAATCTAGTCAGAAGTTTAGCGTGAGCTACCAGAGATCGTACATTTGGTAATGCCATATTTTTTACTAATATCCATATCTATTAAAATCTTGTCCTTTTTTTCAGTACATAGGAAGAGAGATTACCTAAATCCTTACTATGAAATTATTAAAGTATTTCAGCTGTGTTTTCAATTTGTTGTCATTTTAATTTTCAAACTTTTAGTAAAAGTTGTTTTTCTCGTTTTGCCTCATATTCTACCCTGTACTATGGCTATCATCAAATTTACCGGACACTAAGGAAAACGTTTAGGTTGTAGGTCACCCTAGATTATATACTGTTTAGCTCATCTTCACTAGAAAACAGATCATATCACTTTTTTTCCTTTGGTTGGGTGTTTTAAACTATATATCTTATTATTTATTTATAAAGTTAAGAAAACTTTTCTTATCAATTTTCTTTGCAAGGTCTAATTCATCTTGACTTTGGACAACTTTCATTTTATCCTTATGCTTTCTCATTCCAGGAAGGTTTTCATTCCAGATGGCTACGCCAAGCCAGTTCTCTACCAAAGGTTGCCCTTTAAATTTGAAAACATTAGTTCTCTTGTTTAATCTTCAGTTTAAATGTCAGTCCTTTGTGAAGTTCCTGACACCTCTAAAAGAAAGTTTAGAGTAAAATCCTGTCCTGCTGTTTCAATGACTGGTAAAGAAATCTTCTGGCCTCTGTTTTTTATAGTATTGGTAATATATTTCTACTAAATATTACCCATTTTTTTTAATAAGAACATAATAATTTTTAGAATTATAATTTCTTGAAATTCCTATCTCTATTTTATAACATAAGTCTCTTACCACTTCCATATATAGTGAGGAGAATTTCAACCAAAATCACAATATCACTGCAATATCTCCTGTATAATCTATTTTTGAAACTGACTGCAAATCAAGTATCTCAACCAATTATGTCATTCATGCACATTATAGTGTGTTACTCTTCTGAAGTGAATGAGTTCTTCTTTTTGTTCAGACTACTGTATTAAACTATGCTTGTGACATATAAATGTGCTTATTAATCCACAGCAGAATGCTCATTTTAATCCAGTCAAAGTTTGTTTAGAGGATTGACTTCAGGAGGTATCAAGCAAAATACTGATACTTTTCACAAACATATCCAAAAATCTTTAGGCAAAGTAAGATTTAATTCAGACTAAAAAAGTATACTACTACAGTGTCCTCACAGTTTGGTGAAACTTATTTTAATTCTGCGAATATTAATATTATACAAGCAGCCTATTTTTTTTCTAACCCTTGCAATTGTCCATCAACTTGTCCTGAGTTTTATGAAACAGGAAAAAAGAAATCAATTGCTAATATATTTATAAAACATTACGAGTCATTTGAAAAAGAAAACATTTGTTTTCAAATGCAATAAGCATTAATATGTAGAAATACATGAGATTTCTACCATCTCAGTAAGCACTAAAACATGTATCTTCTACTCTACACCTTCTGTGGAAGGAATAACTGGAACGATTTTTAATAACTTGATTTATATTTTTCCTTATCCTTATGAAATTTTAATATCAATAACACAATGTTGCCCAGACTTTTAACAAAGATAAATTCAAACTATGAACTTTGCAGTATTTATTTTGACTGTGCAGTTACAATAGTTACAATGCTATTTTTCCAACTGCTAATATCCAGGCTTTAGAGGGGAAAAAAAAAAAGGGGGG
>WTSP01013082.1:118677-145617 GCA_025331215.1 Actenoides lindsayi
CATTTCATAGGACCCAGAGCACTTCTTTTCTTTCTCTACCTCACTTTTTGGAAAGCAGGAAAAAAAGAATGAGGCAAAAATTACTTGGAACTTCTGGCAATTTGAGATGGGAACAAAGATGTGGGATAAGGCAAAAAGCTCATTCAATTACATAAAATACAAGCTCCTAGAGGAAGCTTTATAACTGTAGAAACTCAGCTGAAACAAGGGGAGCAGACTTTGAAACATCTGCTAATAGAATTACTTTCTCTGATGCACTTTGATAGATATTGTACTGTACTCGCTAGCATTTTTGCAAAATATTGGAGGACAAAGACATCTATTGTGTTGCTGTGTAAGACATCAGGACATCTACACACCTATTTTCACATGAGTTAGGTCTGTTCTTGCAGTCTCCATATGACGATTAAAAAATAGTATATATTTCAGGACTGAAAAGTCGAAACATAAGTTTGCTTTGTCTTTGTAGAAGAATTATGGCAAGGAAGGAAATTTATGCTAGTTTGCCAGTGACATCGTTTTGATGCTTCTGTTTTCAGGTTCAAACATGTAATAATATAAAGAAGCTTATGAAGTTCAATACCTTATCCTTTCTTCTACATGGATTACCTTATGGTTTGACACTTAGAATCACATCACATCTAAAAATATATAGAGTGGACATATGTATAAGCAAACGCACACAAATGTATCCTTATATGCACTACCCCAATGAATCAAAGGAAAAAAACCAGAAAACAAAAAAGCCAACAGACAAGTCACATCAAAATAGTCATGCCTAAAACAAACTGCTCTCATTTTCTTTAAACCCGAGAATATATATATATTTATCACTAATGCTAAAAACAGGATTTTAATTTGTTTATAAATAACTGCAATTTATTTATATTGAAAATTTGAAATCCCTATGTGTCAATTTAGTAACAGTGCTGGATCTCAATGCAGTCTTTCTGATAATGCAGTTTCTGTGATACTTCTGGTACCCAGATCACCTCGCTAGTATGTACACATGCTATCCAGGCCATAGGAGATTATATGCTCCAAGACTAGATGTTTTCAATCCAGCCTGACCCAAGAAGTAACTCAATTGAAATGAATGATGAAATCACAATATTTCTGAAGGTCTGCTATGTTTGGCAAGATATGTACTCAGCAGCATTCCTCATAAGCTTGTGGTCTACAAAACAGAGGAGTATAACTCTGGTTCTCTCTTATGGTATTCAGACCAAAGCACAGATACATGAAAACGAGTGTTAGTAAAATATTACTGTGATAGCAAGCTATGAGATTTACTATTCCAGTGAAAGTAGTTTGTTCTTGTTTGATATACATCCCAAGTGGAATTAATATTTTTAAGGGGGCTAGAAAAAAATTTCGACAACTTGACAATGCTAGGGGTTTTGCTACCCAAAATCAAGAAAAAGTTAGCAGCATTATCACCTTCCTGCAGCTACTTCTCTTAAAGTTAATATTAAATTATACTTTTTGTTTCTTTTAGCAATAGCTGCCTTATAATGCATGAAATATTTCAGCATCAAACTTTTCCCATAATATAAGAATGTGCAATTAACTGTTCGGGTTTTTTTAAATTAGCTGTATTTCATTTCCATGTAAGAAAATATCATAACAAGCCAACAACAAAAAAAAGGTCCTTATCATTAGAGCATGTATTCTCATTAGGGCAAAGTTTATGCTTAAAAGCTTTTCATTGTAACAGTTTATATTCTGTAAAAATAGATACCATTTTCTATATCCCTCATAAACATCAAAACGCTGTTGTTATGTCTATGATTTTTAAGGCAAAATCTCAACAGATTAATTTGCCTTGCACAAGAAGTTAATTTGGTTGACAGCAGATTTATTCCTGATTTATGAATGTAAGTAAAGTAATTCGTATTCCATTATTTGTTGAGTGGTGTATAGATACAGCATGCTATAAACTACTTTTGTTCTTATTGTGCTAGTCACCTCAATGAAATCACTCCGTCTCACATACATCTATTATTTAACTAGTTCCAAGATCCTTTCCCAGAAGAGATAACCCTGGGGTTTTGTTTGTTTTTTCTGGAGAAAGTTTGTCGACTGACTCTCATTATTTTGTATTTGTATTTTACTACAAACCTGAAATTAGACACATGTTTTCCCAACATAATCTTCAGAATATCAAATACATAGGCAATATGGTAACTTGGGGTCTGTCTAGACATGCCATATAGAATTTCAGAGCAGTTGTCATGTACTGCACTCATTCCTATAATCTGAATTCAAACATCTATTCAGGCTGTGTGAAACTGATCTATTATTTTGACAATCTTCAGTGAAACAAATCCCTTAAATAATAATATACTACCTTTTATGTTACACAGATTTATTTTTTTTTTTAGATCCTAACATAAGAAAAAGTAATTATGCTTTGATTGCTTTATGCTTTTATGAGTGATTTCCTTACCAAAAGTAATTATACTTGTCACCTCTAACTTTGGTTTGGGGCCTTTTCCCTTCCTGATTTTTTTAGTAATTGATTCTTACATGGTTTATTTCTATACTTTATAAATCAGGTTCATCCCAGCAACTGAGCCTTCTAAGTAACTAGAACTCCCAGTCATTGAAAAGAATAGGCAGACATTGACAGAAAGACATGGGGTTTTGAGACAGAATGAGAAAGATCATGAAAGAAATATGACAAATACAGTAAGTTATTTCAGTATTTTTCACGGAAAAAAAAGAACTGTATCAATCAAAACAGCCAATAATCTCAGAGTTTGTCTTTGGATATTGAAAGCTATTTGATATTCTGAATCTGCCTAAAGATTATTCACACACTCTCTCAAATTATCAGTCTGTTTTAAAGGAGTAAATTTATTGATCAAGAACAATTTCCATTTACACAATATGATTTTGACATATATGTGTAAGTTCTATAACATTTTTTCTATCTCATTGCAAATTACTTATATGCATCTTACAACCAGTCCTCCTTTTTAAACTATCTTTCACCTATAATTTGCTATTGATAAACTTCTGCATGTAAGAAAGGGTGTACAGTTGGCTGTTCTAGTAGAAGAGTGTGCAGTCTCCAGTGCTTCTGACCAATCTTGGCAAGATTTACCATGTCTGCACACATGTGCACCTTGACCTCTGATCATAATAGCATCTGTAGACATTTGCACAAAATGTAGAGGCTTATACTGACAACAAAGTAGGAAAGAAAGAGTGTGACAACAAAAGTATATATTGGAATTTGACATGGTCTTTTTATGTTGCATATTACATTTACATAAACCACATTGATTTGGTAGACAGTATTTCCATGTATTTCAATATATATTAGAGGGCATAGTTGTTGTTAATATAAACATATTAAATTATTTGAAAGAACATTGCATATGTAAGGCTTTGTGACCCTCATTGACTGCTCATTACAGAAGCATCAATGTGTACATCAATTGCATAAAGTAGCTTGAAAAAACTGCCAAATTGTTGTTATTAAAACACAGAAATCATAAAGTAGCTCACTGTAAAAGCACCTGAAATCAAGTTAACATCACTTTTATGTTGCTTTCTTTAGTTCAATAGAAACAACACCCTCACTTGGATTTTTCCTTCTATTATACAGATCTAGTAGTTACATACCCAAAGTCCAAATGCCTAAATTGTAGCCTTCACCCCACTCAGTTGCCATATAATTCTTCAGCACCTAAAGCCAATCATCCTTGTTTCTTATTTTAACCTTTCCACCTTGCTAAAGGTTCTTCTTTTGTGCATGCCTGGAAGAATTTCATGATCAACAGTGAGCAAGTGAGCTCAGTAATTAAATCAAGCTTAGACCTACTGAGTACATAAATAGATGAGCAATTCTTTTACCTGTTTTGCCTGAAGTGATTAATCTGATAGGTGGTGTTGGAGCTTGCATATTGGATTTGGCTTCATACAAAATACCTCAACAAGCAGAGGAAGAGATGTCTTCCCTAACTTCTTCTGGTACTTATTAAACTCACCTGCCTCAACCTTGCAAGAACTTAAATCTATGCTTTAACCCTGAAGCTGATTGTCTTATCCATCAAATTATTGAAAATTCAAAGGTAATAGAATTGGGGAATGTCTTTAATCCCTTCTGTTGAAGCATTTCTGTTTTATGTAAGAATGTTCAAGATTCAAAGGACCAGCAGAGGAAGAAAGAGCAGAAACAGACAGATTAGCAGTCATAGGGCTCAGTCTTTAGCCTCAAGGATTATTATCCATTTAACAGCCAAGGGATAAAAAAAGTTATTTTACGTCCAGGAATCTTCGGAGCAAGTCTGTTAACTGCTAAGCTAAAAAGTCACTTTCCCTCTTACAGTCTCTGCTTCAATAAATCATTAATTATAATACAAAAGCTAAGACAGCATCAGCAGCATGTTTGCAGCAGATGTGGGCTTAAATCCCCTTCATACATAAACCATAATTAACCTCATAACTACAGTGTCCTCTATGTATTCATTAACCACTAGACAATTATATAAAAATTGTGCATCTTCTCTACTAGTCTTTTAAATAAAATGTGATTAAAATGTTTCAGGGTTTTCTTTTAAAGTTTGGTAGACTATTGTAAAAACAGTTCTTTCTTGAGACATGAAGCCATTTCCTCATAGCTATGAACAATGTCTAATCCCAGGATACAAGCCACTCCACACTTTTCTGTTTAATTTTGACAGCTCTCTGTTCCACATGCTGATTTTTGTATCTTCCTCTTTCTCCCCATGTACCAAATACTTGCTCAGCATCTAACTCACACTGTGAGCTCTCCTTTTCACGATGCAGTTCCTCAAACTTAGGTATTGAAATAACCACTTGATTATTAACATGACTCTGATGAGTATAACCAGTCACAAAATCTGGACATACTGGAAAGAACTGGTCAGCATTTTCCTTTTTTTCTCATAAATGTTTGAAATAAAAATATTTCAATGCTGTTTGAATTTCTTGTATGTATATTTGGGACTTTATTTTTTCTGTACAATTGAAAATATTTACCAGTTTAGTTTGCATCTCACATCTATTATGCTGGTCAAAAAGCCTCCTTTGCTGCAGTGCTTAAGTTACTTAATTCTTGTGACAGAACATGACTCAATTTCTCGCCAACATTTATGCTGAAAGAAAATTATGTATATTGAAGATATAAAATTATATAAAATAATAGCAGGATTTTATAAGGAAATAAGAAGCTTACCTTTCAAATATCGTTAGAAATCTAAACAGAGCTCAGGGCATTTATTTAACTGAGAGGTACCATTGTCTTTGTGTTTCAAAACAACTCCAAGCAAGTTCATTCTGAATCAGTGCTGGAAATTCTGCCAATTGCTTCAACAGGCATCTTACAACCATGTGAATTTAAACTTGTTTCTAGAAGTGTCATATGTTTATCTGGCTGCTCAAACGGATTATTGAAATTTAAGAGGTCCAGACCTATATGCAAAGATGTGATTGATTGAAACTACATCTTAAATGTGAGAATGCTGATGGGAGAGGAGAAGAAAAAGGAACTATCAATTCAGATACATGTGAAATATTTTCAATCACATTTTGTAAGTATGTGAGTGTAAAACTATTAATCAAATTGGTCTAAAAGATTTTCATGTGCTTTTTTGTCATACATATCAGATTCAGGAAGCTCACATCTCAGTTTTGCATTTGTTCAGGAAGCAGTGATCGCTCAGTGTTGTGCAACCAGTGTTTCAGCCACTGAACTTTCACTGAAGTCAGAAGTCTTACTTATGTGAAAACAGAATTACTGGAACTTCATAGTGGCCATCATGTAGTTTTGCTGTGTCTTATTTCAAATCCGTTACATTCAGAAAAAATATTTGAAGGAGATTAACTTTCTTTTGTTATCTGATGTTTGCAGCAAAACTCTTTTTCTCTTTGAAAGAATTCATCCTTTTCCTGGCAGAAAAATAAGAACCAGAGTGGAATGTGGAAGTGACATGGTTTTATTCCAAGAAGTGGAAACAGAATGCAGAAATATCCACCTGGAGGACTTTCTGTCTCCTTGTGTTCCAGTGGTTTATTATTGAGGATGATGCTCTGAAGAAGAAGAGTTTTGACAGTACAGTGACAGCAAAAGGAATTAACACAAGTAGTACGTACCCTATCCTCCAAGAATGCTTCTTCACAAATCAAAGTATTGGCTGTGCATGTCTGCACAGTGTATCCCAAAAAGCCAGAGTGAAAAAGTGGAACCTTTTCACACTATTAGTGATACAGTGTTTACTAGAAATTAGATGAACAAAAGAAGGCAAAGCTTGTGTATTAAATACATATATACACATACAAACACACACAGCCCCATCCATTAGAAGCAATCACTTATCTCACTTCTAGACGCCATCAGTGTATGCAACTCCAGCCTTACATGCTGTTTAGAATTTCTACGCAGTTACCAAGAGAGGAAATTAAAGATTATATCTGAAAAGTAGTTTAAAAGATGAACATAATGTGAATGAAATGAAACATCCATTAAAGATGCTGGGCAAGTTTTACTCTGATTTACAACAGTGCTGCTGTTATGCCTGCAGTGACATTACACTGGTATAATGAGGTGAAAATTATGACCCAGTGAAACAGTGCATTCATTTGGGAAATAAGATACAACTAAGGGTTAGACTCACATGGGGATTCCAGAGCCTAGCCTCAGGGTAAAGTCCACATCTAAAACCGCCAAGTAATTTCAGAAACCCACTAGATGATCAAGATTAGTAATCTAAGGATTCCTAACAGATAGCTGATGGGATGACACAGGATAAGGAAGGCTATGTCTAAGACAAGTAATAGACTGGAATATACCTGAAATTCTGACCCTTCCTGAAGGACAGACACTTTCCTTCATCCCTCAGTTACAAAATCCAGGAGAAACTGGAATCCATAAGCCTGATCCAACTCCTGGATTTATTTGCATATTTTTCCCTCATGATCATGGCTATCTTTTATATAGTAATATTGCAGAGATATAATTTATCTGGGAAGGCAGACACACAGGTTCAATACCTTCCTTATAATAAAGGAGTTCAAAACCTCATATTCTAGCTGCTTTGGCAGCATATAACCATCTGATTGGTATAGACACTAGTAATAACAGAACACAATACTTAGATGCTGTACAAGCAGAACAAAAGCGTTTAGAATCTAGCAAAAACTAATGCTAGTCTATAGGCATGGAGAGATTATGAATACCAAAAACAAACAAAAAAATTCAAATTACAGATAGTAAGTTCTAAACAAGGGACCAACCACTGGAAAGAGTTATGTCACAGAAGAATTTTAAGGAATTATCAAAGGAGAGCAATAAAGGAATTTTGCTGAAAATGAAGGGCAGGAGAGAGTGAAATCAAAATGCTCTACAGCTGGATGGTGGAAGTTAGCATGAGGCACTCAGTAGAAACTGATATTAGCCTATATGCATATGTAATTGTGGATAACAGCCTAGTTTAACTGTACTCGTGTCTCACTCACACCCTTAACATGACAGTAATAGGTATGTATGTATGTATGTGCAAACCTATACACAGACAGACAAAAGTACAGAATGAAAATTTCATTAAAAATCTAAAATATTAGAACACCAAGATGCTGGAGAAACAAAAATAAAGTGTTATGCCTATATGTGCACACATGTTCCTGTTCGTAAACGCACACGTTTCAACTGCAGGCTCAAGATGTCTATGTCACATTTTCTTGCTTACCCAGGCTGTGGTTGTCACTTAAAAGATACACCCACAGAGTAGCACTGGAACTGGACTGGACAGGGCTTGGGATTTAGCCATCTCTCCCCTCCACACTCCTGCCCCCTATTATTTGATTTAACTTTTTAACTTTTTTCTTTGTGAGATGGACAGACTGGTAGACACCTATATAGGCACACTGAAGAAAAAAACCCGGAGTTTTATAACTTTCAAAACAAATGTGGGGTTTGCTGGATTCTGTAGCACTATAATCCTTTTAGACAGCAAGAAAATATGGCCAGTAATTGCTTTTGATAAGTAGTTGGAAGACAAACAAGATATTTTTTTCTCAGAGTCCAACAACCTAACAGTCCCTGACTAACTCTGCTCCTGGAATGAGTCTTCCACCTAGTTATCTGCTCATATTACGGCTCATCATAAGAAAATTAAGGCAAAATTTAAGGACTAATTGTCTGCAGGAATAGGATTTATTATTTTATACTCTCATAAACTACAGAAATATTTGGGAACCAGTTTAGATTATAAAGGATTTAGGACAAAAATGAAAGTATGAATCAAGATTGTTATTCATTTTTGGATGAATAGTCCCTGTAGTTTCTAGCCAATATTTTGTTTTATTGGTTAGGCAATAATACATCAAAAACTGATAGCTTGCATTTTATTTAAATTTTTGAGATTATATCACATTGTTTTACACTTGTTTCTCTAAAGTCAATATGCATGTAATAAAAAAAAAAAAAAAAGGATAGCACTCTATTCAATATTTAACTTCTAGTTAACTTCTGCCTTATTAGATAAATACATATTCCATTAGCAAGTTTACAGATGACAACAAGCTGAGTGGTGCCATTGACACACCTGAGGGATGGGATGCCACCAGAGGGAACTGAAAAAACTTGAGAAGTGAGCCTATGTGAATGTCATGAGGTTCAAAAAGGCCAAGTGCACAGTCCTGCACATGACATTTGATGACCATAACCTGCTAGGGAGGGATGAAATACACCTTTATTCAAGCACCACTTCCTTCAAGCTCAAGACTGGTGCAAGAAATCAAGCAAAGGAGGCAGGAGACCTGTATGGATGAGCAAGGAGCTTCTGGAAAAACTCAAATGAAAGAAGAAAGTTTACGGAATGTGGAAAAAGGGACTGGTCACTTGGGAGAAATACAGGAATGTATGCAGGGATGCAATGAGGAAGTCTAAGGCCCACTTGGAATTAAATATGGCAAGGGATGTCAAGGACAAGAAGGACTTCTTCAAGTACATCAGTAGGAAAAGGAAGACTGGGGAAAATGTAGGTCTGATGCTGAATGAGGTGGGTGCCCTGGTGATGGAGACTACAGAGAAAGAAGGCAGAGTTATTGAATGTTTTCTTTGCTTTAGTCTGTACTGCTATGACAGAGCTCAGAGGGTTGATATCAGCAGCTCAGAGTCTAGTTGGAGGCCTGTAGCTAGTGGTGTTCCCTGGGCATCAGAACTGGCTCCAGTATTGTTCAACATATTCATCAATGACCTGGAAGAAGGGACAGAGTGTACCCGCAGCAAGTTTGCTGATGGTACAAAACCGGGAGGAGTGGATGATACACCAGAGGGCTGTGCTGCCATCCAGCATGACATGGACAGGCTAAAAAATTGGGCAGAGAAGAATCTAATGAAGTTCAACAAGAGCAAGCATAGGGTCCTCTACCTAGAGTAAAATAACACCATGCACGTGTACAGGTTAGTTGTTGATCTGTTGGAAAGCAGCTCTGTGGAGAAGGACCTGAGAGTTCTGATGGACAACAGGTTATCCATGGAACAGCAATGTGCCCTTGTGGCCAAGAAGGCCAGTGATGTCTTGGGGTGAATTAAGTAGCGTGTGACCATCAGGTCAAGGGAGCTTCTCCTTCCCCTCTACTCTGTCCTAGTAAGAAAACATCTGAAGTACTGTGTCCAGTTCTGGGCTCCTCAGTTCAAGAGGAACAAGAAACTACTGGAGAGAGTCCAATGGAGGGCTACAAAGATGATTAGGGGACTGAAGCATCTCTCTTACAAGGAAAGACTGAGACCTGGGGCTGTTTAGCCTGGAGAAGACCAAGAGGGGATCTTATCAATGCTTATAAATATCTAAAGGGCAGGTGTCAAGAGAATGGAGCCAGACTCTCTTTGGTGGTGCCCAGTGACAGGGTAAGGGACAACAGGCACAAACTAAACACAGGAAGTTTCATCAGTAAAAACTTCTTTACTGTGAGGATGACAGAGCACTGGAACAGGCTGCCCGGAGATGTTGTGGAGTCTCCTTCTCTGGAGACTTGCAAAACCCTCCTGGATGGGTTCCTGCAAAACCTGCCCTAGACAAACACACTTTGGAAGAGGACTTGGACTAGATGATCTCCAGAGGTCCCTTCCAACCCCTACCATTATATGATTCTCTGGATGGGGCTCTGAGTAATCTGGTCCAGATAAAGATGTCCCTGCTCACTGCAGGGGGGGTGGACTAGATGACCCTTAGAGGTCCCTTCCAACCCAAATCATTCTATGATTCTATGATATTCATTGCTAATCTTCCACTAAATTCAACTGACCTAAAGAACAACTGTTATTCATGTCACTGTAGGACAGAACTGAAGTAAAACTAGATTTCTGCAAGATTATCATAGGCCAGTTGGTGAGCAGATACATTATTTTACTGAAAATAAATAAATAATAAAATAAAAAATGTGCACAAAGACAAATCAGTATCTGTCTTAAACATGTTGTTTCAAAGCTTCTTCATCAAAATCTTTTAAAATTCCTAGATTTATTTCTCTTACAGGAAATATCTCTCCCCACAATACAATATATATCCTTTTGTTTCTTCCTATTCCAAACACATTGACATTTAAATTAGTGTATTATTGAATTTGATATTCCAAGTTCCCTACAATGCATATGAGTACAACACAGAAAATAAATGTTTTTAACTGTTCAAATCAAACCTGCAATTTCCCTGCATGCATGATTTTATCTCTTCGGAATACTCCATTTCCCAAAACTGTTTTCAGTTAAAAAATGTTTTCTTATAAATAACAGTTGCATTATACCACAAATTTCAAATTAATTAGCCCCTGAATGTATCACTACTAATAAAACAATGAAACCATTCCCTATTAAACAAAGTTAACAGTGACTATCAATTTAGACTATGTACCTGACAGTTCAAATACATTTTTGGCCATAAAACAGGTTTGTAAGTCTTAAATGGTTTCACATTTCTCTAAACCATACTAAGAGCATAACATGAATATTTTAAGCAGCTTAGCTTTGATTTAAATATATTTGCTCAGGATATGCTGGCAGCATCCCAAAATGCAGTGTAATACCCTTAAAGCTGACAATCCCAAACTCAATTTAAGAGAGCAGATAATATGGAGTAGCAGCATTAAAGCAAATAAAGTCAATTAACAGGGCTTTTTTTTTCCTAATTTGTTTTTTCTAGCTTGAAATTGCAAAGGATGGATAAAGCTGTGGGATTAATGAAGAAAGAAATTAATGTAAATGGAATATAAAACAAAAAAAGGGGACAGAGAAGTCCAAGAGCTATTATTCATTACTCCGTTTTTAATGGTTGCAGTTGTATAGTAATATTAATTTATTTAAAGAAGCCACAGCACAGATAGGAAACTCCACCACTGCAATCTTGCAGACATCGACCAGTGTGTTATAAGAGAAGCAGTATGCTAATTTGGAAGCATTTTCTTCCTCTGAAAAGGAATAATGGAAAATATCCATCTATTTATGGAAAATAATGTGTTTATTGTAAAAACCTTGCCAAATTATCTCTTCCTGAGACTTCCCTCATATATAAAGACTAGTTCAATTCATTGTTAAATGACTTATGCAGTCTGCTGTATGTGCATATTGAGATTTAGCACTTAGGTATTCCAAGATCAAGATAAGAGGGAAACAGTCAAAAATAGTTACAGAATAGTAGCACATTTTGCAAATGAAAACAAACACATTATTTAGTTACCGCTTAAAGATACTTCATATTTTGCTGCCTACATTTCAGACAACTTAAAAGCAGAAAAAGAAACAATTTTTTTTCATGTCATCCTTTCTACACATACACTGAAAACATTAATTAAAAAGCACTGTTGAAAAATTTACTAATAAGTTTTCAGCACTCATTGATCTTATGTTTTCAAGGTAAAATTTTGTTTTTAAATATCTATTTTATTTCCACTGATGTATAAAAAGTCAACAAAAGTAACTGTACAAGCACAGCATGGTGTATTTCCCAACAATTACGTGTCAGGGTTTGTAAGTGGTTCGTTCTAAAGAACTTTTTAGCATATGTATATCCATATGCTTTGTTTCAAAATCCATCTGTTTTGATTTGAAATATATGCTTCAAAATAAAAATTATTTCATGAAACTGATATACTAAGTGAAACAGAGTCCACAATACTTGCTTTGAATAACACAGTGGGATTTTTTGAAAACTGATTTTATTAGTTGAATATACTCTTGTAAATTTGGCATGGAAATTGCAAAATTTTTTCTGAAGTTGGAAATTGCACTAAGCTTCAAATCAATAATTGTAAAGTTAAGATATAAGGCAAAACTTTTAACAACACTACTGTGAATATTTAACTTTAATATTATTGAAGACTTTCATTACAGTCTTTAAGTTATTGAATGCCATAATGCTAAGTAGATAGTTATTTAACTATTCTCAAGTAAACAGATTTAAGCCTGTTAAAAGAATTTCTTTGTTTCACAGTTCATGAAAAGCTGGACATGAGCAGGCAATGTGAACTTGAAGCCCAGAAGGCTGACCATATCCTGGGGTCTGCATCAAAAGAAGCATAGTCAATGGGTCAAGGTTGGTGATTATCTCCCTCTACTCTGCTCTGGTGAGACCTCACCTGGAGTACTGTGTCTGAGTACTGCTCTGGAGGCCTCAGCACAAGAAGGACATGAACCTGTTGGAGTGAGTTCAGAGGAGGGCCACAAAAATGATCAGGGGGCTGGAACACCTCTCCTGTGGAGAAAGGCTAACAGAGTAGGGGTTGTTCAGCCTGGAGAATAGAAAGCTCTGGGGAGACCTTGTTGTCACCTGTCAGTACTTAAAGGGAGCCTATAAGAAAGATGAGGACAGTCTTTTTAGCAGGGGCTGTTGCAACAGAACAAGGGACAATGGTTTTAATCTAAAAGAGTGTAGATTTAGACTAGATAGGAAGAGACATTTTTTACAATGAAAGTAGTAAAACACTGGAAGAGGTTGCTCAGGGATGTGATAGATGCCACATCCCTGGAAATATTTCTGGACAGGTTGGACAGGGCTCTGAGCAACCTGATCTAGTTAAAGATGTGCCTGCTTACTGCTGGGGGATTGGACTAGATGACGTTTAAAGGTCCCTTTCAACCCAAACAATGCTATGTTTCTATGATTCTATGTAGGGTGCACTTTTCTAAGACAAGCCTGTAAACATACAGCATCATCCTAGATTCATGAAAGCCTTAAACTTGAGTAAAAACCAAATACATGATTTTCAGACTCTATTTTCCTTAAAATCATTATACTATTGTGTTATAAAGCCATAACTGGTTTAGGAATAATATGTGTCTATTCTGTACATACACTTTCAGGGAAAGTTTATGTATAAACACGGCTGCAGGATGAAATTACAGAAACATACCAATGGACATTTGCATTAAAGGTTCAGAACAAAAAATAGAGAATTCCAAATTACAATCTAAAAACATATTTTCCCTAATCAATTGGATAAACAATTTTAAATTGGATATGTGTGTCATTTTTTTTTCCCATAGGCTAGGCTACAGGTGAAAGAGATATAACAGCAAAAGCAGTTTTCAAAACCCTATGAAATTATACAGCCATTACTGAGAGCAGAGAAGCTTTTAAGTGAGCGTATCTGGTCATTTTAGCAGCAAGCAGAAACAATAATCACACCACATTTAAGAAATGTAAAATCTTCATCTTCAAACTTTCTGTTGTAAAAAGAGTCACTGTGAAGTGCTGCCACTTCCCAGGGATTCCTACGAATAGGAACAAGTGCTCAACCTCCTCCAAAAATCAGCTCCCATTATGCAATCTTTCCTGATTCTTGATCAGACACAAAATATTCTTATTGACATCTCTGGAACTGTACAAATGATTAACTAGTCTATGGTGCTGCCTTTAGTGAGCCTTGATTTAAGTAGAGAAAATCTAGTCCAAATTTAGGATTCAAGGTGAGAATTACACTGTAGAAGAAGATAGTAACTCAAAATCCCTTTATAACTAAAATGTTCTGGGTCAAATTCTGAATAAAGATTATTGTACAGATATACACTGGATATAAATGCTGTCACTTTAGCCAGGGAGTTTTCATCTCCAAGTGTGTTTAACACTCTATATAATATATATAAATATGTGCAATATATCAATGCTTAATACACGTGTCATTTGATTAGTTACAAGTAATCTAAAATACAAAATACTGGTTGTTTATCTTTTCTTAAAAAAATTTAAATACTCTAAATTATTGTAAAAATAGGAAAACATAAACAGGAATGAATACTGAAACTTCAGATTACCCATCAAATCCATATTTCACCTTGTCATTAACATTTCCTGACTCTTTAACAGAAGGTGAGCAATTAGTCCTTCAACACTTAAATTCCTTAATAGACATAAACTTTTCTGTTTACTGTTTTTTTATCCAGTTATAAAATCCCCTGTGAGAAGGCTGCCTGCCTTTGAGGTTATGTCAGCAATAGAACACACAGAAGTGTAAGAGAAAACTGATCTCCTAGCAGTCAGGGATTCAACATGACAAGTCTGAGAGATTAAAAACTTTGATAACAAAGCAGTAGTAAAATCAACTGTAATCAGCTGTAATATGTACTGTTTTCCTCATCCAAATACCACATCATTGATAAAGCAAGGAAAGATCAACATTAAATATTAACTTCTATGTAGTCTGTCTTCTCAGAATAACAGATGTTCTACAGTCCTTAGCATGACTACACCTCCAAGTACATGCTCAAGAATAAATAGCAGGTGTGGGAGAAGCATTCATTGTTCTTGGATTACTCCACCAGGACCTGTCATGTTTAAACACTTTAGGGTAATAGCCTCAGTTACATTTCTGTCTAAACCAATTTTTAAAAGAAAGACAAACAAATAACAATAATAATAATAATGGAAAAACAAAAACAAAAACAAACAAAAAAATGAGGAAAAAAAAACAAAAAACCAAACAACCAAGTAAACGAAAAACCCTATAATTAAAAAAAAATTTAAAAAATTCTCTCTGTTGGGTGCAGCGGTCCTTGTACCAAAACCCTGTGTGAACACAAAATGCATTCTCATTCTTCTTACTTCTACATAAAGATAGAAAATAATTCTTTCACTTTAGATACTCTACAATTACATAGACAAAAAAAAAAAAAAGCACTACCCTCCCTTATTTCAAACATACATAAATACTATCTTAGTTCAATTCCCAATATGTTCATCTGTGCAATGCTCCTTGGTGGTATTCAAATAGGCAAGAAATATTCATAAGCCACATGTTAGCAAGTTGCCTAGCTTGAATCATGGTAGTTGATACCTGGTTATAATATGCACTTTTTCGCTGATTCAAGGGCTTAATATTTTATACATAAAACACTCACGCAACAAGCATTGACTTGATTTACAGAAAATCCATTTCTGTTATGATTCCATAGGAAGAAAAAAACAAAAGCAAAAACAAATACAAAACTCATCTAAAAAGATACACTTAAAATGCATTCTAAAATGGTAAATTACTATTTAACGTTTTCATTGTGAGAATTTTGACTTTTAGGATGTCCAATTTAAATAATAGTCCTACAGATTTTTATAAGAACAAACTTTAAGTGATAAGGTAGCATATAATATGTCAGTAAAAAATACACAATGTTATCCAGTTCCTCCAAAATATATTTATTAATGCATTGAATTACTTTTCAAAACATTCTAATTTTAATCTTTGATTGTGTTATAGATAATTAACTGGAAAGGGGAAGAAAAGCGGGTTATAAATGTATGTGAATAGAGCCAAGATATTTTATGACCACTTTGGGGGGGGGGGGAGAAATTAAAAATTGAATCTAGAAGCAATATTCTAGTTTATCTGTAGCTATAATTTTCTTACCAATCATCTGCCTACTAAGTATAAAAAATCCTGTTGAAATTATTCAATTAAAAATACAAGTTTTCTGAAGAACCAAATCAATTTTTATATCATTAAAAAAAAAAAATCTGCAAATAAGAAATTATTAGACTCTGTGATACTACTTTTGCATATCTGTTTCATAGCAGATTATTTTATATATTCACCATATCTGAGGTGCTGATGGACAATTCTTTAGTCAGTGACTTTTGCGTTTTAGACAGGTCATCTATCACATCTCAGATGATGCATAATTTCATCACCAAATTATGCACTTTTAGTTTTGTTAGAACTTTGTAACCTAGGTCTGGAAATTTCTGTCTCATAATTTTAGATTTATACAAATATATGTATTTAATTTTATCCAAACTAGTCTGTAGAATTTACTGAAATGAGTACCAAAGACCTTTGGCTCTCAGATATGATGTTCTTACACAAAACTCTGAAACAACTATTCTTGAATAGCTTTATATAAGCACAAAAGAATACTTAATTCTACATGGCTCTCCCTTTTATAACATTCTTCTTCCACAGCAAGAATATTCCCACAAATTCTTTAACAACATTTAACATATTAACAATTTACCATTCTACTTGATCGGAAGTACCTTCACAATATTCCCTTAGAGACTAAGAAAACTCTGCAAAGACTTTTCTACATGCTTAGAATTATCAAAAATTAGGATTACTGTTTAGATTTCTTTCATATTCAGAGGCAGTGTAATTCATAGTTTCCTGATAATGACAAATTACCATTCCTGTTCTAGAAGTATAAGAACTAAAGAATAGTTGAGCAGACACTGAAGAAAAATTTATTGTAACCAGATTGCAAAAAGAAAACAGCAATATTTGGTGTTATCAAAAAACAGACATCTCATTCATATTAAGAGATCCATCAGAATCCTGACTCAAAACCAAGCTCACAGAATTTCACTTAGTAAAGGAAATTTTGTTACTTAACTATAGATAAAAATATAAATAAAAATTTAAAAAAATCCCTAAACCACAGATTCCAAGCTTACCCATATTTGAAAGCCAAAAGTTTCAAAATTTCAAAATTCAAATATAAGGTCATTAAATAAAACCAACAGAGTCACTGTATAGACTTTATGTTATAAAAACTAGTTTTACACATGAAAAAAAAAAAAAAAAAAGTTTATTCTTTTGACCAGATCTAGAAGTATGTGTTGTACTAATATAGGGGGAAAGGGACAGATAGGACATGGTGGGACAGGACAGCGATATTATCTACTAATGTCATAACTAAAAAGAACACTTGGATTTTATTTTTTTTTTTAATTTTTCTGTGTGGTTTTGGTTGGGTTTTTTTTATCTATCATTTCATACGGAAGACTATAATCTATCATGACTATCATTAAAATGTGATTATAAAGCTTTGCAAAGTACATGCAGGAATTTTATATTAGTTCTGCTAGAAATTGGACATTTTTTTCTTTTAATTAAGCAGGATTAGAGTGGATTTAAGAATGTTTAGGAAAGTAACACAAAAGTGATACACCCAGTTAGGAGACATAACCTTTCCAGTTGTAATCCAACAAGCTACATCTGCAAAGAATAACATAAAATCCAATTATAGCAGATGATTTACCAGCTTTCTTTAAACAAATTAACATTAAAACATTTCAGGGGTTATCAGCATCCTAAAAAAATAACTGCTCCTAACCATTTCTAGATTTCTGAGAACCACTGGCCATCATTCAGATATGTTGCTCACTTACATCTGTGGTCTTTTTAATTTAATGTTTTATTTTAACATAACTGCAGTTTCTCTTTTGTGTGTTTGTCTGGTCATTGCCAACAGTTATCTTTTTTCTGGAGTAGTATCCAGACAAACAAGCAAGCTCATGGGAGATCCATTTCAAGAATAGCTAAAACAGACAGATAACAGAAGATTCTTGAGCAGGGTTTCTTGAGATTTATTTGTAATGTGTTGTTTCATAATTGTGTCATTAGCTTCATATATGGCTATACTTGAAGTTCTTTACATTTTGTCAGAAGGAGAAATTTCTAGAAAACAGGCATATGAAGAATTTTGGCATATGGATGAAAACTCTTTCATGTCTTTGCGTATGTAATGCTTAAAGTACACAAACACTATGTCCTTAATAAAGCATCAACATCTTCATTACTTTTTCCATTAAGATAGTGAAAAACTAAATCATAATGTTTTATTTTGTGGAACCAGTGAGCCAATTGACCTTCTGGGCTTTCACTCTCAACAGCCACGGGGCAGCTGTAGGATTATTTTGAATAATAAACATTTTCCCATAGAGGAAATGATCAAAGTGACATATCAATCTAACAATGGCCAATAGGTCTTCTCATGTGACACAGTAGTATTTCTCAGCAGCAGAGTTTGATTATAGCATGAGGCTATGCTCCCTAGTTTCTGTGCTCTTAAAAGAGTACTTCTCCAGTCTCTAAACCAGTAATATCAATATCCAGAAGGAAAGAAATTTTATATATATATATTTATAAATAAGGTTATCTGCTTACCTTACTATGCTTACCTGCTACTTAGAAATATTTTCACATTTTTACCCTAGCTGAACGCATCCTTCTTTTGACAGAAGTAACACGAGAAAATGACAAATTGGTTGCAAGTGTGTGTGATTCAAAATACCATCACCTACATTGCTTAATTTCAATAGGCCATAGACTTCATTGCTGGCACAAACCTCAGATAAGAGAGGTTATCCAGACTCTTTAGTATTTTACCTGGAGATCTGCAATGATAATTTCCAAGTTTTTAAAGCAACTCTTTTTTCTATATAAATGCTGAAATAATGTTCAATAAAGATTGCGCTGTATTCCTAGAGATGCTGTATGTCAAAAAAAAAAGAAGATATATTGGCCACTATACTCACCAATATTCTCATTGCCATCTTTCTGAAAAAAAAAAAAAAAAAAAAAAAAGACAAACAAGCTATGTTTCTATTATCCTACTCCAGAACCACATTATCAAAAAATTTTCTGCTGCAGGGCTGAGTGCTCATCTTAGGCTGAGTACTGCTTTACTGAGTGCTTCTTTTTCCTTTTTCCAAACTCAAAGAATTGCAGCTAATGGCTCAATATCCAAGTGGATACCAGTGACAAGTGGAGTTCCTCAAGGATCAGTATTGGAATCAGTGCTGTTTAATGTTTTCATTGGCAACATGAACAGTGGGATTGAGTGCACTCTCAGCAAGTTTGCTGATGCCACCAAGTTGTGTGACGTGGTTGACAAGCTGAAGGGAAGGGGTGTCATCCAGTATGACCTTCAGGCTTGAGATGTGAGCCCATGCAAACCTCATGAAGTTCAACAAGGCTGAGTGCAAGGTCTTGCACCTGGGTCAGGGCAATCCCAAGCACAGGCTGGGCACAGAATAGATTAAGAGCATCCCTTCAGAGAAAGACTTTGAGGCATTGGTTGACAAGAAGCTTAACATGACCCAGCAATGTGCGCTTGCAGCCCAGAAAGCCAATTGCATCCTAGTCTGCATCAAAAGAAGCATGATCAGCAAGTCCAGGGATTTGATTCTGCCCCTCTACTCTGGTCTCATGAGACCCCACTTGGAGTACTGTGTTCAGCACTGGAGCCTTCAACAAAGAGGGATGTGGACCTGCTAGAGGAAGTCCAGAGGAGCATCTCCCCTGCAATACAGGCTGAGAGAGTTGGGGTTGTTCAGCCTAAAGAAGAGAAGGCCTCAGGAAGACCTTATAGCAGCCTTTCAGTACTTAAAGTGGGCCTACAAAAAAAATGGGGAGGCACTCTTTATCAGGGAGTACAGTGATAGGATGAGGAGTAATGGTTTTAAACTGAAAAAGGGTAGATTTAGATTAGATATTAGGAAGAAAGTCTTTACTGTGAGGGTGCTGGAACAGATTGTGCAGAAAGGTTGGGAATACTCTCTCCCTGGAAGCATTCAAGGCCAGGTTGGATGAGGCTTTGAGCAACCTGGTCTAGTGGAAAATGATGCTTAAAAGAGATCTAAAAGAGTCCTACCAAAGGTTATTTTCATTCTGCAATTCTTAATATAATTTGTTAAGAAAGATAGGATTACAGATACATTAGTTCTAATAAAGAGAAAAGTAAAACTCATCTTGAATCACATAAACCCAGTTCAGGGAAGAAGACATGCAAAAGAGGTTATATGAAATCATATAACATAATATGAAGTTATAGTTTTGGCTGAAGACCGTTATTTCAGATCTTTGTAGCACAGTAACTTAAGGCATTTTCTGAAATGGAACTTAAGTCCATTTGAAAAGTCTTGTCTCACTTAATTTTTGTATGTATGACTGATGACAGTGTTTGCATAAAAGAAAAAAAATATAAGATTTCGTTTCTACAGAAAGATTTTAAATTTAAAAAAAATAAATCTAATGCAAACAAGATAATGCTATTTAAAAAAAAATAAAAAAAATTTTAAAAAGTCTGGCCCTTTTTATAGAAGTCTAAATATTAGTCATAGTTCTGAAATAACGTTTCTGTTCAAAAACTCTTGTCTGTGATGTAAATAAACCTAAATGAGTTTCTTAAAAATCTGAAATTCTGTTGAAAGATAACTGATTTCCAAACAATATAAAACATTTAGCTGAGAGGTAATCATAAAACATGAGTTAAAAATACTTTAAAAAGTAAAAGCACTGTAATCCTCTGCACTTCCAGCTCACTATCACTGCAAATATAAAATACTGTACTTAGGATAGGGTGTTTCAGAATTCATAAAGCATCTGAAAATCTCAGTATACTCATGTTATTTGTCAGCCCTGGTAGAAAAATCATCCTTCACCAACTGCAGAATATGTCATTATCACCTAGACTATCCCCTTCCATTTTTTCTCTCAATTTGCTTAGCATAAATAGCTCAGCTATCTTGAGGGTAACACAAAAACCAGTGTTTTCTGGTTTTCAGTGGTTTTATTTTCTGTCAAAGTAGACAAAATGAGCTTCAATGGATTACTTCAGCTTCAGAGCAAAATGAACTCTAAAACGTAAGTTAATATTTAGCCACTTCCTTCAGATTCCTGGGGTTTTGTTTTAGGAGTTTTTTGTATCTTTTAATTATGGTTCAAGAGGACAACTCATGGAAATAAAATCCCTTCCAGCTTTTCACCAATTCGTGAAGATATCCATGTGGGTGAGCTTTTGTGGAAATTGTGTCTAATCGGATCACAGCATCACGGTATCACTATGGTTGGAAAAAAAATTTACTATCATACCAGGGCCACTACTACACCATATCCTTGAGCACCAATGAAGACTATTCTATCACCTCAGGAGTTCCCCTAATTGCTCAATGAAGAACTATATACTGATCCTCGGCATATATGTTACATATATATGTAATATATGTGTTATATATATATATTATACATCTTATATGTTGCTCTATACAACTACCTGTAAGGATGTTGTAGAGAGGTAGGTGCTGGTCTCTTCTCAGAAGTAACTAGTGATAGAACAAAAGGGAATGGCCTCAAGCAGCACCAGGGGAGGTTTAAACTGGACATTTGGAAAAAAAAATTCACTGAAAGGGTTGTCAGGCATTGGAACAGGCTGCCCAGGGAGGTGGTTGAGGCACTGGATGTGTTTAAAAGCCATATAGATGTTGTGTTTGGGGACATGGTTAAATGGTGGGCTTGGTAGAGTAAGGTAAATGGTTGGACTCAATGGTCTTTTCCAACTTAGATGATTCTATCATTCTATATCATGGATCCTTACAATGGAGAAAGTATACATAAAGGTTTATGGCAATGCTGTAATTTTAGGCTACCTAGCTAAGAAGAAATTAAACTGTAGTGGAAACTGACTTTAATATGATCTACTGATTTACGGTACTGCTGCTCACACCCAGTAATATTTGCATCATGACCTCCTCTTAAAACAGTAGTGAAAGTAAATTGCTACAGGTTTCACAGAGAGGCAGATCCACTCTCTAAATGAAGATTTCCTTTACGTTAAAAATATTGCTCCATGGCAAATTGAGTTGACATGTCAACAAGCATCATTTCCATGTTCTTAGCATTTGGGGGAGAGGGGCCAGCGCTGAATGCATGAGATTACATATATTTCCATAGTTTCATTCACAGAGTGTAGTTCTTTCTTAGGGTAGCAAATTCTGAAGTGTTCTTTTTTTATTTTTTTTTTCCTGTCACGAATATGCTTGAGTTTCTGTGGGTTTTGATGAATATCATAGCTTCTTTCTTGAAAATTTTTGTTTTCATGACCACTTTGAAAATATTCATGAAGATCACACCATGTGAGAACAGATTCTGACACCTTCCCTGCTCTTTACTATCCCATACTCACACTACTTGTCAGGAAGCAGATGGGTAGTCCTTATAAGTCTTTCCATCAAAGACCCCTGATGCATCCTCAGGCAATTCTCCTGGTTTATGTTAAAGACAACTCCAGCAACAGAGACATACTCCCACTTTTTTTTTTTTCTTCTTTTTCTTTTTTTTTTTTTTTTGTTTTGCATTTGGGCCACCACAGCAGGAAAATATATGTGCACACATTCACATTGGTCTGTACTTGTAAAACTACTGCTGCCCAGATCCTTTGCTCAAGTCAAAATGATAGTTTCTTTGGCAGTCATTTCAGAGTGACAGAATAAGTAATAAAGGGATATAACATCAAAAGTCCAACACTCTATTGTTAATATGGATTACTGAAAATATTGCTGTTTACTTTTCTAAGTATATAACCAGAATAAGGCAGATCACAAAGAGCTTTTAGTTTTCTGTCCTTATAACCATCAGACAGGTTCTTATGACTAAGATACCAGTCCATATTACAACCCCAAAGCAGAAAGGATTTTTTTTAAATAGTCTGTGGTAACAGAAGGAAAAAACAAAAAAACCCAACCAAACAAAAAAAAAACCCTAACAAACAAAAGTGTTGTAACTTTCTTACAACCTAGAAGACGGTTAGGAGGGTAAAGGATATCAATGTGAACAGAGCTCCTGTGCCCACAAGACAGCTAGACACAACAGTTTTATCCAACTTAAGCATCTTCCCATGAATAAAAACAGTGGAAAATGCTCTGAAAAACAACCCACACTGTTCATATAAGATTATGGTATAGTCTTACCTTAAGTTCCAACAAATGCAATGTTTAATGCATGATATACAGAATGATATAAATGCATAGTTAAATTTGAAATCTCCAATGCCTAGACACAAAAGGTCACAGATGGTAGCACTGAAGATGTTGTGACTAGATAATGTTGATTTGATCTTTAAATGTGTTTTCTCATTGTTTAGGTAGGTTTGAAAAGACATTAGGAAATCTTATTTAATGCATTTTTGGACACATTTTTCTTAACCATATCACAGTCACACAGTAAGTTTCTGCAGGAATATTGAATGTCATGAATGACAGAGTCTGCCAAGATTTGAAGAGATAAGTCTTAATAACAGTCATATTTTATAGTCTTTCCTTCTCAAGGACATCCAAACAAATACATACAGCAGTACTAAAAGGAAGTCACATGTATCTTTCACAAATCTCCATTTTCCTCCCTCAGCTGCTTACAGATGAGACATGCACAGGGATTACCACTTACCCCTGAAGTGACTCCATGTATGTTTCCTTCAAGGTTAAGAAAAGACCAAATCTGGACATAAATAGATTATTTAACTACATTTCTCTTTGTGTAAACATTGTACTCTATATCCAGTAACAAGCAAAGGGAATTAACTGAGCAAATTCTTAGCTTACAAAAATAAAGCTATGCATGCTTTTTGGTATTATTGGATCATTTTGCCAAGTATCTCATTTATATTTGGTTTTTACTTAACAGAAACAAAAATTCTACTATTTGCACAGTTGTATATAGCCTTTGTAGGTAAACAGTACTTTTTTTTTTCCTTCATTAACACCTCTCAGTACTTTTCTGCATTATTTATTCATCACTGATGGTCTTTAATTTATCTGTGTTATTTTTGTCAAACTAACCTCCATTTGACTAACAAGTTTTTTGGGAGATTGTTTGGGTTTTTTAATTGAAACATCTAGAATAGACCAAAAGCATCATTGCTAAAGAATAAACAAAACACTCCCTCAGTGTTTAATATATCTTCTTTTAAAAGGAAGAACTCCACAAATTAGTTATGACCAGTCACTGGACTTACATTTCCATTTGGTACAGTAATCTTTCAAAATGCCAGCTTCAGAGAGTGAAATACCAAAATCTTATTGACTACAAAGAAGCATATATTTCTGTAAGTATAGTAAGCCATGAAAACTGCAGACATTGTTGTCTGATTTTTACTGTTTAATTAGATTCCCAAAGGTTTAGTCCTAATATTATTCCTTGTTAAGTGGCCCAATATGAAGCAAAAATAATGAATTTTAATGTAATAACCAAATGCATGCTGATAATTTCTTAAATGTTCTGTATGATTTTTTAAACAAATTTCAGTTATCAAAATGCTTAAAATGTGAATACACATTTTCCTATTAACAAACATAAACCCCAAAATTACTATGAAGTATTTTAAAAGAAAATTAATTCCCCTGATTTATAGTACTCTATATGATTTTCATTTTCCTAATGCACCTTTTTTACCTAATTCCTTAATGAATAAATAACATTAAATTTATTTTAAAGATTTCCTGCCTTATAGGATAATGTTGCAGAATATAAATGAAGTTACAGTTTTAGAAAATATTTTCCTCTTACAGAATATGTAATCATCATGGTTTTTACTGTTATTTACATATATTTCTACATAGCACAGTTTCTGACTAAGTCTCAGTGTCTGATCAGTGAAATAAGTTGTATTGCTCCTACTGAACTGAGAACACTCTTTCCAATTTAAAAATAAATAAATAACCAAACAAAAAACAAACCCAAACAAAATAAATAAACCAACAGCACCAGTCAAAACTATTCTCTATCAAGCTGATGTGTTGAATTTGTTTTATAGTACACTGGTAAATATTGTTAGTGTCAATAACTGAATGACAAATTTAAGTGTAAAAAGTTGTAGTGCGATTTTAAAATATAATTGGGCAAAAACTTTACAGGAAGGACAAATTCTAGAATAAGATCCTTAGATAATGTAAACCAGCACAGATGGATTGACTGGAAAAACACTATGTCATTCAACATCACTATGAACCTAATCGTGTATCTTAGGAAGAATATCACAAACTCATCCAAGCAATGACTATAGCTAGGATTAACAGACAAGCTTCCACTAATTTGAAGTTAATTACTTAGGTTTAGCATGAGAAAGATCTAATACATTCTTTTTCTACACAGTGTCCTACAATTTACTTCTCTGATTCTTTCATTTTGTACCAACATAAATCACTGACCTGAACAGAAAGCTGGGAGGTTCAGATCTAAAATATACTACAAGTGACCTTATTTCAATATTTGATCCATAAATTGTAGCTGTGAATAACTACATCTAAGAAACTTTATGAAGTACATACAGATTTAATATAATCTATGGTATAAAAATAAAAACACACTAACATAAATCAACTTGGCACTAAACTATCAAGGACATCATTTCTCAAGCAATCTCCATAGTTTATATTGACTGATGATGGAGAACTGACTGAAAATACAGGTAGGAATAGAAGATTTGATTGCTCTTCAAGTAAAATAACTGCTTTATTCAAGGTTTTATAATAAGAATGCTGAAGCAGGGCTTAAAATATTTGCTTACATGCCTAAAAAGAAGGTAAAAGTCATAAAATTGACCATTGTGAGCTACAAGATGCATATTTTCTTGTAAATGTTTTGTGCTTACTAGTGCAATTATTTTTAGTATGGACTTTCCAGTAAGTCATGTCCTAATTGTGCACTTTTTAAATAGCAGCGTAAATATAAGTTGACTGTTACAGCTGATATATACCAGATGTTTCAATAAGCTCAGGAGAAGGACAAAAGCCCAAAAGCAAGTGCAATTATAAAGTAACCCTTAATAAATTCATCAAGATTATTACCTACTAAGTGTGTATATGCACACAAATCAGCATTTTAATAGAAGTATTTGAAATTCAGTATCAGTCACCTTATGACAAAAAACACACTTTAAAGTAATAATTATTTTTATATTCAGACAAATGTGACACTTAACTTGAAATATTTTACTGGAGATACAGAAAGAACTAAATGTGAAGATGACACACTCTTCCAAAGCTGAAGTAGTTCTGCATCTTTTGAAGAAAGCTTGATAAGCTTTACTCAATAAACTTCTGTAAGGTAAGTAATCAGTTAAATACATATGTTCACAAACAAGCCCTTATTTACAGGACTGATTATGATGATCTATTGTGAAAACAAGCACCACTCATTTGCTAGTGAGTTTTCAGCAGAACAAGTGAGCAGTTTCTGTTTCAGCATTTTTTGTATTTCAATATCAGGAACAAGCTGTTGACCTGTTAACATATTTATCTTTCCTTTTAAATTCCTACCTGAGAAAGTGAGTTCAGTATGTGGCAATAAACCTCAAAACCTGGGAAGAAACCAAAAATCCCTACTCGATCCATTTTCATTTCCTCCGTATTCCTAATGCCATGAAAGACGCGGTTCATCTAGCCTTTTGCCATATAAAAGTTAACCAGCCTAAGCTATGCTTTTCTAATCCTTGCTATTTTTTCATGCAGTTTCCCAGAAACTTAGAAAAGCTAAGACTTTCCAGAAAGGACCAGAAAAAATAAAATTCAAACATAGTCTTTCAGGTAGGTAGGCAATAATTTTTCAATTTCAGCTATTACAAGAAAAAAAAAAAAAAAAAAAAAAGGAAAAAAAAAAAAAGGAAAGAGAGGAAGTGATCAAATGATTCAAGGTGCTAAAGTTTAAATAAATAAATATTGTCCTTTCAAAATTATTTTGCCCACCCATAAAACATTACTTTTTCTGTTCATCTGTAAAAATATAGTATGGATCATTTAGTCCCTTAAGAATGAGCTACACACATTGAAACCAGAGAGAGCGTTTATATAATTAGGAAATATCAGAGAAGCACAGTTAAATATGAAGATAGAAGAAAAAAAAAAAAAAAAAAAGAAGAAGAAAGAAAAA